>JASDQU010739718.1:390335-409878 GCA_032191745.1 Picea mariana | reverse complement strand
ATGAGCTGGGTATCCCCAATCTACCTCTAGTCCCAAAATAAAATAAAACCCAATTTGGTTGTGAAATCAACATTTATAATCAGTAGATATCATTACATCAGCATCTAGTAGGCACAGTAGGTGCAACTACAACTGTAGTCAGCAGGCATCACCAAATCCAGAAAATTCTCCACCTCGATATTAAACCACAAGTTCATCTCTGTTAGAATAAACTCAAAGAGGTATGCTCCCATGACATCTAACATACAGAGGCAACAAGCAACCCAAAAGGAACACGAATTCACATCACATAATGGACATAGATATCCAATCCTAAGATATTTATGTCCATTATTAAATCAACACATTCTATAGGAGGTACAAATAATAAAATCTAGCCACCGAGAGCAACGCTTCCTATGCCTCTATGTCAGTTACAACAGGAATCCTACACTTACAAACTTTCATATCACTGCTAATTGCAAAGCCTATCAGCCTAATACCAAAAACCAAGGACTTACCAGCCATTCCTTGTGACCTTGCAAACCATCCTGATTCAACTTCTTGACAGCAATAACCATACCCAACCCCGGCTTCGTTGCAGCGAATGTATGTTCATCAATCCATATAGCTGATTGTGGATACTTCAGAAAGTTGCAAAATTGATGGATGATTATATATTGTTAGTTAGATTGGTATACTTTGGAATAATGGATTGTATGCTCATTATGAATCTTAAATCTGAATCATAAAGTTGATTGTTGTTTATAATATAAATAATAAAAAAAAAATTGGGTAGATAATTTTGTTTCCCATTTTAAAATTAAATGTTCTAAAGAGTGTAAAAATTAAAAGTTTTAAAGAGTTGCAAAATTGATATAAGATTTTGAAAGAATTGAAATTAATAAAATGTAAATGTAACAATTATAAATGGGCTTTTTTTTTTTAAGTTTGAAGTGTTTTTTTTAATATATATAATGTGTAAATAAGTATAGGTTTTATGATTTTTGGAAAAAAATTGTCAAATTTTCTTTTCCATGTTTAGTATGGATTGGATTGAGCAAGGCAAAATTTAAATTATTTTCATGTTTAATATGGATTGAATAAGGCAAAATTTAAATTGTTTCCATGTTTAATATGGATTGGGCAAGGCAAAATTTAAATTGTAGTGTTAAAAATTTACTTTTTAAATCATTTAAAAAAACTATATGTATAAAAATTACAATTTTTATAACATATATTAAAATCTCTTTTGTATTTTATACAGAATTCTTTTTTGAAAAATGAAAATTTAGACATATTAAGTTCATTGCAAATTGTAGCATGGAGAGAGCAAGGTGCTCTAAAATGTAAATTGTTTTAGGAAAAAGTGTAAATTTGTTTAAAAAATATATATATTTTGAATAAGATATGTTGAAAATGTATTTTATGTATTATAAATTTTATTTTTAAATCATTAAAATTTTATATACAAATAGTAATTTATATATCATTTGTGTCTTACAATTATTTGTGTATGGGATTATTCACAATGCACGCACATGACCACTATGTTAATGCACACTACAATCATGTTAACACACATGAGCATTAATGTAAAACAAAATCAATGTGGAACAAATTCAAGATATGCCACATGGACAAGATAATTTATAACATTATATAGATGATAATCACAAGTCAAAGATGCCCTGCAAAGCATGACACAAAAATCAATATATGAACTTGCACTTAAAAGGGAGTGAATCTTCATGTTGATGGAATATCTTATCAACCATTTCCCTACTTTTTAAGATTAATCTCTATACTTTTAGGTTAAAATGAATCTAGGTTACTATTTTTAAGGTGACAGAAATGGAGAGCTAAATTTGATGAAAATCAATATATGAACTTGCACAAAAAGGGAGTGAATCTCCATGTTGATGGAATACCTTATCAACCATTTCCCTACTTTTTTAAGTTAATCTCTCTACTTTTAGGTTAAAATGAATCTAGATTACCTTTTTTTTAAAGGTGATAGAAATGGAGAGCTAAATTTGATGGAAATCAATATATGAACTTGCACCCAAAAGGGAGCCAATCCCCATGTTGATAAAATACCTGATCAACCATTTCCCTACTTGTTTAGGTTAATCTCTCTACTTTTAGGTTAAAATGAATCCAAGTTACTTTTTTTTTTCCAAGTGATAGAAATGGAGAACTAAATTTTATGCTTGTTTTATTTGTTCTTATTAACTTTGGTTGAAATCATATTTCTTAATATGGAAGTTGGAAGTTTTCCCATAGAACATATTGTTAATGAAAGTTTTTCCATAGAACATATTTTCAATGTTTTTTTGTTTATTATTGAGTGAATGTTTACAACATATACATGTACCTATTTCAAGTAAACACTACATTCATTATCGAAGATAATTTAAACATTTTTATTCTCAGTTATAAACAATATCATTTTCTCTTTAACTATTTACATCATGGATTGTTGATGGCACTTAAGAACATGTGTATAAATTATGAAGGGATAAAGTATGTACAACTTTACAAACCAATTTTAATTAAACTGCAAAAATATTCATCATATAAATAAGAGGGTCTCTTACATTAATTTGGCATCTTATATAACTTTAAGTTAAATTAATATTATTATAAAATATAAAGATATGTAGAAAATATTTTTTAATTTAACTACATTTTACATGTTAATTAAAAATCATAATTTATTCTGTGGATCGGATGATAGGAGGAGTGAAGTGACATTAAATAGATCGTCAAGCATAGAAACTGGAAACACACATGCTCAGTTATTATGCAATATGTATCTTGTTTACCATATCGATGATGAAGCCGAAAGATTTGGCAACTTGTTCCACAACTCCTCCACGAGTGAAGGTAATAAGCCTAGGATAGAGAAGGCTCTAGATGGTATAGACTCTGGCTTGTGCAATGAATTTCTGAGGATTCAAAGGGAAATTGAAACAAAACGACAGTTATGAATAGCAATCGCATTGTAGGCGTCCTCCATAGGGTTACCTTGGTTAGTCTGTGGAAGAAAAGTTGAGTGGAATGATACTTGTGGCTCAGACGATCCATTGGATTGGGAGGCTTCAACATACTAACGACATGGAAAGAGGAGGCCCTTGGCATAAGGTGCAAAGTAGAAGAGGCCGAACTCTAGTCATCAGGACTCAACAATGAGAAGAGGAAGCGACAAGGGCATTTCATGCACAAACACCACTGGAAATTCAGGTAGAGTTAGAATCAGTTGAGGTAGGTGCTCTCCTAGAAAAAATGTTGGTCCCTAATGGATAAATTGGCATGGCAATTAGCTCATGGGTGTCGAATACGGGCTCCTCCATAAACATAGAAGACACTTACCACAAGACCGTGGGCCTCTACTAGATGATTGAAACCTTAATGGGCAAGGTTCTAGTGGATTGGCACGAAGCTTATAGTGAAGTTCTGCTCCAGCTAGATGACATACATCTACAGATTAAAGAGGTCGACCACTAAGTATCCCTATTGGCTTAGCAAATGGCAAGTTTGGACTCCACTGACCAACGAGATACCGACCCAACTAGACTTCAAGTTCCAAACAATGTCATGGTCACCTCTCCTATGCAATTCTTAGTATGTACTGGTCTATGGTATTTTTGTTTTCTCATCTGTAAGGCCAACACTCTCAAGTTGAAGCTACGCTTAGTAGTTACACCATAGGAAATCTGTCTTTTTGTTTTAGATACTCCAGGAACAGTTCATGTTTTAATTCAGTCACTAAGCCTATAAAGCTTCAAACTCTATTCTTTTGTTGTTGGTCTAGTTTCCCTAGTAGCAAACTGACAACAAAGCATATGTATAGCTTCTCACTCTTAATATATATACATAGATATACATACCCTACCCCCTCTGGATTTGAACCTATAACCTCTTAAGAGGAAACATATGTTCTTAACCATTAAACACACTAATTTTAACATGCTATAATTGATTCTATTTCTTTGTTTTTATTTTTTAATTATATATTCTACTACTTTTCATTCATTTTCTTCTTCAATTTTATATTAATATATACATTGGTATCATCATCATATAGTATATACATGACCGTTATGCAAATGCGTAAAGAAGTCGTTATTTTCTAAGAGCAGCATTCACATGGGTATATCATAATAAACTTGGTGGGCCAAATTGCAATAGTCCTTGTGACCATGTCACATTCATGAAGAAAATTGGGATAGTCAACTAGGTACCCATAAACCCTTAGCGGGAAAATGATTTTGAACCAGGTCTGCGAAGGCGAACCAGTCGACCATGGACTTCTATCGACCTTTTCCAGCTGTACACTGGACCCCTCTGTTGCCATTTCCTCCTTCTACAGAGCTGATCTTTGGTTGGGTGTACAGAAACTTAGTATCTGAATTAGACGGTAGTTATCACTGTCCAGCTTTGACCCCGAATCTTCGCCTTTTACTTCTCACTCTTTTATCTGATTGTTTTCTGTTTACTGTCTGTTTACTGTCTCTGTTGAGGAACCCATCCTCTATAGATTACTGTGTTACAAGCTCTCCTTACCGACAGGTTCCGGGATCCCAGTCACCATTTTGTTTTTTGAGGTGTGGCGGACACACACCCTTCGTCTTATTAGAAAGCACTTGATCTATCTGCTACTGCATTTCCCAGGCAACCTCCTCGAACATCGTATTTTATACTGGGAGTGTACAACTGAATATATTGTCTTTATACTTATCCAGCTCCTGGCTAGCATTGGATCCGCAACTCCAGCTATCTTGTCGTTTTCCTCTTGTCCAGCACTCAGTCCTACTGTTTTCCCCCGCACACTGCTCTCTCCACTACTCGATTGGCTCTGATACACTGACCCTTCTGTCCCCCTCAACTCCTTTCCTGCCTCGTTATTCCACTTGGGGGCATACTACTCGCGGTACTGACTCCTCTATCATGGAGTCACTGACATGCGACCTGATGCACCCATCCGACGAGCTCATCTGGGAAAGAGCTGGACTATTTGAAAAGGTGGACTCCCTTGCCTCCTCGCTGAAAAAGGTTCCCTCCAAGTCCACCAGAACAAGTGCTCCTACTGTCTCCGATGAACCTGCTCCTCCCTCTCGGACCGACACTTCTGAACAGATAAACTTGCCTTCAGACCCCAACAAGACTCACCAAGACTACTCAGTAATCCATTCTCGTCGGACTCCTTCAGGTCGAAAGGCATGGAAATCCATTAGAAGATCAAAGAGACTGATACTTGGTGACGGTGTGGGTTTCGAGGACCTCTGCAAAATGTCTAGCTGCACTTTGGTGGGTCGCTTCTCCTACAAGCGGTTCAACACACATTCTCTGGAGGACTGGACCAAGCTGAAGTGGCTACCTCTACTGGGTTATATACCAGAGATACTCTACCTTAAGAAAGGCTGGCTGAGCTTCCTCTGCAAATCACATGAGGATGCCACCCTCCTTCTCTCATCCTCGTGGGTCGAGGGAGGCAACAGCCTCATGCTCAAACGCTGGAGGCTAGCTTTCAACCCGGACACTGAGTACTTCCAACTCAGACACCTCTGGGTACTTCTTCCCGGCCTCCCTCTCCACTTCTGGAATGATGAAGCTCTGACTGCCATTGCTAACACACTCGGTAAGTTTATTGCACTTGACCCACATTCGGCATCGGGCCACTTGAGGAAATTGGGAAGAGTCATGGTGGAGATTGACATTACCTCTGGACTGCCGGAATCTCTGGAGATAGAGTGGAGAGGCCGAATACATCTTCAGAAGCTGGATTTTCTTGGGATCCCCTTCCGCTGCAACATTTGTCGGGAAACCGGACACCTCAGACGCTCCTGTCCTGGTAAGTTACCTACTGAATCCTCTGATGAATTGGACCTTTACCTAAACCCTCCTGAATACATGGAGGCCGACCCTTCTCTCGATTTTCTGGAAGTGCCCAATCATTCGTGCACCCCTCCCCTACCAGGACAGGCTATCTCTCCGCGATCCAAGTTGAACCTGCTCCGCCCCACTTTCTTTAAGTCGCTTTCAGATGCTGAGAAGGACCTTACAAACAGCTTTCTTTGGCTCTCATCCTCACATACTGCAAAGGATACTTCACCGAGTACTGAGAGTATTTCTATCCCAAACTCCTCTAATCTCCCTCTGACTGCCACTCCTAGTGTGAACCCAGACACAAAGACACTCTCGCCCGTCCTTTGCTCCACTTCCCTGATTGATCAACTCCAGCCACATTCCTCGATTGAACAGGTTGATTCTATTTCGATGCCCACAGAATCCAGTCAGCCTATTGATGAGGGCGCTATGCTACTGGCAGCGCTAAACACCTCTTTCACTGCGGAAGATCTGCCTGAAAACTGCTCCCATCTGCAAATCTATCGGGGAAAAGAACCCATCATTTCAGCTGCAGGGGCGAGTACTTCCCTTAATCGTCCAATTGATACAAAGGAAAAGCATTTTGTTTGTTCTAGAGGCATCAGCACGGAGCTTTCCCCATTGCAGACGAGAAGTTCCAGAAAGAAAAAGGAGTCATTGGGCTCCCAGCAAGCTCCCAATGATTTCAACTCCTAGAACGGTAAGGCCCTTAGAGCACTTAAGGCCTTGGCACGCTCTAAGTAATGATTGTGCTTTCACTGAATATTCGGGGGATCGGAGGCCCCCTCAAGACAACCTCCTTCCGAAGATTACTGGAGACGTCGAAGCCAGATGTTATCTTCCTTCAAGAGACTCTCTTGATGGAACATAATGCTAGAGATTTCCTGCACAAATTTCGACCGTCTTGGTTCTCAGTGGCTGTCAGTTCTTTAGGAAACTCTGGTGGATTATTGGTCGCTTGGGACCCCGACCTGTTAGAGTTGAGACCATTTCTGACTAGAGGAGGTATTCTTTTAGTTGGCTTCTCTCTAGCCACCAACCAGGAATTGGCGTTCCTAAACGTCTATGGTCCATGCTCGGACAAGATGGCTTTCTGGACGCACCTTGCTGGGAGTGGCCTCCTCGCTATTCCAAACCTCATTCTTGGAGGTGATCTGAACTTCATTCTTTCTGCTACCGAACACTGGGGAAGTTCTTATTTGCCAGGACCTGCTGAAGCAACATACAAAGAAATCTTGGCCTCTAATAACCTCATTGACATTCTGCCGATTCGCCTAGTTCCTATGTGGCGAAATGGGCGTGCTGGCCCAGATGCTGTTGCTAGACGCCTTGACCATTTTTTAGTGGCAGAAGGCTTACTGTCATCCTGTGTTGCGCCATCTTCCTGGGTGGAATTCCCTTATTTCTCAGACCACGCTCCCATTCTGCTCAAATTGTTACCCACTGTCCGCAGATTAACCCCCTTCAAATTCAACCACAATTGGCTCTCCTCTAATATTTACTCAGCCATCGTTCACTCAACCTGGTCTGACCCCCGATTTCTTTCAGAAACCAATCCACAGAACCGCTTGATTTGGAAACTGAAAGTTCTGAAATCTAACACTATACATTGGGAAAAGGAAAAGACTAAAGAGGCAAAGGCCCGCCTTCTCTTGTTGGAGAAGCAAATTTCCTTCCTCATTCTAAATGATACATGCTCGGCTTTGTCGGTGGAGGAAGCGAATAGACTCTGTGGGTTAGAATAACAAAGGGCATCCATCCTCCGTGATGATGAATTCCGCTGGAGACTGCGCAGCCGTGCCACCTGGCTTCAATGTGGCGATTCCAACAGCAATTACTTCCACAAAGTTGCGAGTTATAAAAGAAACAAAAAGACCATCTGGTCTATTGAAAGTGCAAATGATGGAGTACTTCGTGGACAGAAATAAATTTTGTCAGAGGCGGCCACTCATTTTACTCTACAATATAAAGCTTCAATTTCAGATAATCTTCAGGAGAAGGCCTCTACGGCTAGACTATTCCCTCGATTGGTTTCAGCCGAGGAAGCCAATGAGTTATTTAAGCCTGTTACTCTCACTGAACTTAAAGATATCCTGCAACATTTCAATAAAGAGCGAAGTCCTGGGCCGGATGGATGGACCACATAATTTTTTATATTCTATTTTGATCTCATTGGAGGGGATCTTCTCCAGATGGTGGAGGACACTCGCCTCAAGGGAAAGATCTCTGGTGGCATCAATTCCACGTTTCTAGTCTTGATCCCGAAAGAGAACAACCCACTCTCCTTTAATGATTTCCGTCCTATAGCCCTGTGTAACCTTATCTATAAGGTTATAGCCAAAGTTATCTCAAATCGGATCAAACCTTATCTAGGTGTAAGTCTTTCAGAGCGGCAACTTGGCTTCTTGAAGGGCAGAAGAATCCAGGATGCCATTGGAGCTGCCCACGAATGTATATACAGCATTAAGCAAAAGAACCAAAAAGCGTTGATCCTAAAGCTTGATCTCAAAAAAGCGTTCGACTATATTGATTGGGGGTTCTTGAGACTTATTTTACATGCAGTAGGCTTCAGAGACCAGCTCACAAAATGGATACTAGCATGTGTTACCAATGCTAATTTTGTTGTCTTGATTAATGGTGAAGCTTCTAGTTTCTTCAAAAGCGAGAGGGGGCTCCGACAGGGATGCCCTCTCTCTCCCTATCTCTTTATCTTGATTATGGAGGGCCTCAGCCTCCTCCTAAACAAAATCCTCAGTGATCACCAATTGTCCGGTATAAAGGTTTCCAAGCTTATCAAGATTTTTCTTCTAATGTTCGTCGACGATGTTCTCATCATGACGAAAGCAGATCTGGAGGAATGGACTGTAATCCAGGATATACTTCTTCACTTCTGCTCGATTTCGGGTCTGACATTAATTATTCAAAGTCATCTGCTCACTACTGGGGACTCTCGGCCCCTGAACTACACAGCTTCATGGACCACTTCACCTACACATTTTCTGACCTAAAGGAGGGCTTCAAATATCTTGGATACCAGCTGAAGCTGGGAGCCACTCGCCCGGGTGATTGGAGCTGGCTTGTAGCAAAATTTGAAAGGAAAATTGAATTCTGGTGTAACAAATGGCTGTCCCTAGGGGTCAGATTCATTTTGATTAAAGCAGTGATCGAAAGCCTTGCTTTGTTTTGGATGTCCCTGGAAAGGATTCCAAAATTGATCACCACCAAACTTCGTAGACTAGCCTTTAATTTTTTGTGGAATGGAAGGGCTGGAAAACGTTGTTTTCACCTCTGTAACTGGGAGAATCTATCACAACCTCGTAGAGCAGGGGGTTGGGGATTAAAAAAACTCCACACATTCAACACTGCCCTCCTGGCAAGCTCTTTTTGGAGAGCAGTAACACAAAGCAGTATCTGGCACCGAATTATTGTTGATAAATATCTGGGCTCTCAACCTCTTAGCAGCTGGATACGAAGGACCTCCTTTCCGATCAAGAGAGCTTCTACGTTCTGGAAAGGCCTAATCGCCTCCACTCTGGTGATACTTCATTGGCTTCGTTGGAAGCCTGGCTCTGGCAAGGAGATAAAAATTGGCAAGGACAAGATACTCGGACTGGAGGAGAGCTCGCTCCTTTCTCCCTCCTTGTGTGCCTATCTCTGTTCACTTAATCTCTTAACTCTCTCACAGGTTAGTCACTTGAATGGAGCACATACACTGCCGGATCACTGGTTGGGGAGCAGGGATCTGGCCCTTGGTGGATCGTGGGCGATTGAGTGGAATTGTTATATTGCTGCTATCAGAGGAGCAGGCATTTCACTCACGGTTGAGTCAGACTCGCTGCTGTGGGCTGGAGGGGATGCCACGGGCACTCTCTCGGTAAAAAAATTGTATGCAGCCCTTCAATCTCAGAGCTTACTCAGCGTTGACTCCTCCTGGTTCTTCAAACTATGGAAATGGACCATTCCTCTTAAATTAAAGCTCTTTCTCTGGCTCGCGGGGAAAGGTAAGATTCTAACTTGGGATGCACTTCGCCGGCGTGGTTGGGAGGGGCCTGGCATCTGCTTGCTATGCCGGTGCTCAGGCGAAGACGTCCATCATCTTTTGATCCATTGTGGATTTGCGAGGGAGGTCTGGTCTCAAATCCTAAAGCATCTCTCACTACCTCTATCCTGGAGCAGAGACTTTCTCTCTGATTGCTTTCAATTGTGGATCACACAAAAATCTCCTCCAGTCTGCCTGGCCGCACTTGTTTGTTGGCACCTTTGGATAGAGCGGAACAGAGTGACTTTTGAGAACCGGCCACCAAACTTGCTGAACGTTGTAAACAAAGTTCTGTTTTCCTTTCACTGGAAACAAGCTCTGAACATTATCCACACACATAAAGCTATCGATCTCAAACTGCCAGAGGGATTTACACTAGCTTGCTTCGACGGAGCTGCGCAATCTGGATGCTGTGGAGCTAGTGGATTCTTCAAATCTCACCAATCAAGGATCACTAAATGGTATTTTAGTTGTGGGGGAGGCACGAACACTAAAGCAGAGCTCTTGGGGCTCTGGACCACTCTCTATTTAGCTACTTCGTGGTCTATTAAACATTTATTTGTTTTGGGTGACTCGAGAGTTGTCATCAATTGGATCAATCATAGATCCAATCTCTGCTCTGTCCACATCGAAAGCTGGAAACTGAAAATGTAGGTGCTGTCTAAACTCTTCGCCGAGATCAAATTTCATCACATTCTGAGGGGTCACAACGGAGAGGCGGGCGTTGTCTCTAAAAGAGCTCTAAAGGATGTGTCAGGGAGGCTCTCCATATTTCACAGTGACACTGGAGTTGACAGTTCCATGACCCATCTAAGAATTTTTTGATCGTGGTTGGCAGACATTTTGGTTCTGGAATGTTTGTTTGATTGCTGGAATGTTTGTTTGAATGCTGGACATTACTCACACCTGTGCCTGATGAGTAATTTGTTTTTTGATCCACGGAACCGGTATTCACTTTGGGGAAGTCGGATGGCAGAATACTGGAATGATTGATAGCTGTTCATTTCTCACTCCTGTGACTACTGAGCAAGTTGTTTTTGATCCACTGCGCCGTTTAAACACCCTCTTGTGCTGAAGGATGTCAGACAATTTGGTTTTTGTTATGTCTGTTTGCTGACCTTTACGCTATCCTGTGACTGCTGTGCGATTTTGTATCGATCCACTGAGTCGTATTTACACTCATGTGATGGAAGTGTATTAGACTCGATCCACTGACCGGTTTCATTGTCAGCTGGCGTGCATGTGTAAATGAGTTTATACAATATATAAATTCGAGACAATTTTTTCCTGGAAAAAAGAAGAAGAAATCTTTAAAAATATATACACAAGATATTGTCTTTAAATATCACCAAGGGTTAAATTGATTTATTATATATTGATTTTCATGTGATTTTGACGAAATATTATAAATTATTTTATTTTAATTATTTAAAATATAATTGATTTTAATTTTAAATTAGTGTAAATTTATTTTAACTATTGCTTTATCATGTGTTCAGAGGCATTAAATCAATTCTGGATTTATCATGTGTCGAGAGGCATCAAATCTTTTGAAATGCAAATATTTTCTCAAGTTTTACACTTTAAAAAAAAGTTTGTATACCACTTGTTGAGCACTAAAGGAATTACAAATCTTCATAGAAAGTGGTTTTTGGTATAATGCGAATTCTTTTACTTTCAATTGCTTTTTATATATATTAAAATAGGTGGAAAATGAAATATACTATTTATGATCCACATTGAAATTACTTTTTTCTTATTAATATTTTTTAAATGCCATATGTCAACTCCATATAAAACATTAAATGAATTACACATGTCTCTCTTTTTGATAAGTAGAAAGCACCTATCAACTAAATATGAATTTTTTTACTTTCACTTACCCTCTCTATATAGAGAGAGTTCATATATATAATTATTTTACTTAAAGTGAATATTGAAATATTTTATTTACATTTTTTTGTTATTAATATTTGTAGAAAGAACCTTTAGATGCAAAAAATAATTATTTTATTTTAGTTTCATTTAACTTTATATTTTTTAAGAAATCTAAAATTTTAAAAAACCTCATGATAAATTATATATATTCAATAAATTATGAAAAAGCATGATAAAACTAACATATATTTTCAAGTCTTTCATGGTGGAGTAGTATTAAATCATTTTTTTTAATGCTAACATTTATGATAGTTTACCTTATTTAATTGATGAAAACAATTATTATTAATTGCAATTCATAAATGTGGGTTGACTCGTCATCATTATTTGAGGAAAACCATGCCACTTGGTAAGGGGATAGACTTAAACTTTCATTTCTAGTAGATGTCTTTGGATCCTGGGCCATTAAACCATGCCATTTAAAATAACTTGTTGGTGGGTGGTAAGGGGGTAGACTTAAACTTTCATTCCTAGTAAATGTCTTTGGATCCTGGGTCATTTTTTTCTTATGTCCTACCTGTAGTCCTTGTTGAAGATACCTAGAATGGGGTCATGAACTTTTTAGTAGCATATAACTTTATTCTCAAACATTATACGAAATATTAACTCTCCAATTACAATTTAACCTCTTGCCTAGAAGATAAATCATCTTTTTTATTTATACTATGTAATTTAGTAATATTAATTAAACAATAAATTTTTAATAATAAATAGATAATTTATTGAAAAATTAATATTTCAAGTTATTTAAAAAAAAATCTTTTTCTTCTCTCTAGCCATTTTTATGTAACAGTATTCCAAAATATCCTTCTTAATGGAACCAAAAAACAAATCAAACTTTGGCTTTCTAGATTTTATATAAATAAATTTCTTAATAAAAATTTTAATAAAAAGAAGAATAATCATGGAACTTGCCTTACATTATATTATTGAGTGTTTGAACATTTCCAAACTTATGTTAGGATTTGGACCTTTTCTGGTTATATTTTTCCTACCATTTTGTCCAAAATCTAACTAAAATTTAGAAGACTTGTAGAATTGCAAATATCAATTATTGAGATTACATAATCCAAGTGCAATAGAGATTTTTTAAGGCATTGAATCTATTTATGCATTGAAAATTGCAAGTTCAAAAATAAAAATTTACAATTTGACCAAAAATTATATAACCAAATTTCGATGATGATTGCCTCAAATCATATAACATTTACAATTCTTCTATCTAAACCTCAAAATAACTTATATATAACTTAAAAACCTCCACCCATATAAACCATAAATGTTTATCTCCATAGATAATATAAAAACTATGTGTTATTTTTTCATTTAATTGACCATGAATTTGATAAGTTAGATTTTGTGTTCACATTTAATTAATTACAACTTCTTAATAATAAAAAGATTGATTAGTAAAAAATCAATTCAATTTTATATGGTACTTGATTTTTCAATATAATGTATTTATTAATTTTAACCTCCACCCATATGAACCATAAATGTTTATCTTCAAAGGTAATATAAAAACTATGGGTTATTTTTTCATTTAATTGACATAAATTTGATAAGTTAAATTTTGTGTTTACATTTAATTAATTACAACTTTTTAATAATAAAAAGAAAAAATCAATTCAATTTTATCATTTGATTTTTTGATTTTTCAATATAATGTATTTATTAATTTTAAGAATTAGTTCAAATGGTTTGATTTTCTTTGTCGAAGTCATAATAATAATAATAAAATCCTAATTTTTTTTTTTTTTTAAATAAAAAAGTGGAACCTGCTATATTAGATAAACAAAAAGCTTTTACAAAATATACAGAAGTGTAGGTCTGATGTCACCAAAAATGATGCCGATTACCGGAAACCAGCATAGGTGGAGGGCAAATAGCAGTAGCATGATAAAACATGAAATAAAGTAGCATTTGTCCTACCCGGAGGAAACCAGGACAGATGTCTATAGTCCAAATGCACATAAAACAGTAACATAATAAAACTAGGAACCAAGAGAGCATAAAAACCTAGGTGTCTGGTGACTTGTCTTCCTCGCCAGTTTGCCACGTGGACCCAGCCGGGATGGCAAATGCTTGCGCGCAGAGGGGGCACTTCCGCTGAGCTGGAGCATTGGAAAATGCATCGAGGAGCATGTCCATGTGCTGGCCCATGATGAGGGCCCGATGCTCCAGGTCAGACATGTGGCCACGAAGGTCGAACACTAGAGCCAAGTGTTCTGCCCGGAGGAGAGAGCCATGCATGCTGCCACCCACGTCGCTGAGGGGAACATTCCTCGAGTCCACCGCCACTCCAAAACCAGCGTCGAACACCCTCTGCTCCGCATCAACCTCTGCACCCTTCATTTCTGCTTCATTCACCTACATGTCATGGTTGTTGGGATTTTCGTCGCCGGGTCAGGGGATTTCTTCCACAATGCAGCCGGGGGTATCGTCTTCCTGTGCTGGAATGGGTCTGTGTTCCTCCCGATGGGTCGCCTCAGTGGCGCGGGTCTTCTCTGCAATCGACAAGTCCTCCATGAATGGGTCTTCCACCACTATACAGGGGGGAAACTCCTCCTCAGTACCAGCTTCCTGCCGGTCTCTCGGTGTATTAGCCTTGACATCTCGGCTTCAGCCAGTTCCCGTCTCAGCAATGGTGGCGAGCAACGCCAATTTCTCTGCCCTAGCTTTCTTTCGAAGAATGGAGGTCGCCAGAGCCAAGGTGCGTTCCAATTGTTCTTTACGTCGTCGCTGCGCCTTATGTGCATCCCAGGCCACGCCACGATGAGATCTGCCTCTTTCAAGCCATGGTGAAAGAACAGAGCGGTTGCAGGGAAAGGCAGATGAGCCAGGACGAGAGCAGTTGCAGGTGCAAAGCACGAGTGAGCCAGCTCTGTCTCGTTACACACAGAGAAAAATACAACGAAAATGCAAAGAGCCAGGGCGAGAGGAATGCTGGACTGCACTAGAGCATCCAAGCGAAAAGCATAGCCGAGGCAGGTGCAGTCCCGCTCTGTCTGGGCATATAATAAATCAAATAACCAGGAGCCGAGGTCACCTGCCCGCACTTAACCCCTTCCATCCCGAGTGCGCTGTGGGCATAAATGATCGCGCGAGGGAGGAGTCCCTCCGTCCTATGGCTGCAGCTATGGTCGTCCCCCATCGTTAATGCAGACTTGTGGGTGGCGGCCGTCGGCATTTATGCCCAGGCTGAGTGCGATTCCAACTGTCGCCGTGAAGCTACATGTCACCCCATCTAGGGATATTTATATTATAATTAATATAACCATATTGAATTCTTCACTTTATCATTTTATTGCATAGTTATATGAATTATAATATAAAATATTAGTCATTTTTTTTCACTTTATCATTTTTGCATAGTTATATGAATTATAATATAAAATATTAGTCATTCTTTTTAATTATAGTATAGAGTATTTTTAAAATTGTTTCATTTACTTACTATATAATCATTTGACCACATGGTTATATATAATATATTAATAATTTTTATTATAATTTAAAATATTTTATTTTTTTATAATAAATTATTGAAATTATTTTATTTATTTATTATAAATATTTATATTATTAATAATTTATAGTATTACTAGCATAAATTTATCTTAATTTAAATGGAATCAAATCTTTAAAAGTATAAATTTTTAATTTTTTCTCAAATTTTGTATCCTCATTCCTAAAAACAATTTTCACTTTAAAAAAATTAAATCTTCTTAACATTTCATAAATAGAGAGTTAAAATAAATCTATTCTCATATATATTTAAATTATAATTCAATTTTTCATATATATAATTGTTAAATTATTAAATATTTTATTTTTTTTAAATTAAAATTTGAAAAAAAAATTCTTAATTGAAATTTGAAATCACCTTCACCTTTAAGAATTTGTTCACATAAGACCCCCTCCTACAACGATAAAGTTTTCTTAAAATAATTTTTAGAAATCTTCTTTTACATCAATAATTTTTTCTTAAATAGTTGATCAACTTTATAATTATATTTTCTCTACATATAATTAATCTCTAATATATTAATATGGCATTGATATTCATATCGATGTGACTCGTGCAAAACTAAAAATTTTGCAAATTGATTATAAAAAGATTTCATGTATACGTTATTTTTATTTTTCTAAATAAATGTAATGTGATATTAATATTCAATTTAATGTGAGAATCATGTAAAAGTAAAAGGTTTACTCATTGATTATAAAAATAACTTTTATGTATATAAGTTATTGTTTTTCAATATAAATTTTGGATTGGGTGTTATTGAATATGATTATTTATATATATATTTATGTATATATTTTAATAAATATGTATGTTACATTATTTTAATGATATGATGATGATGATTAACATATATTAAAATTTTTCGGATGGGTGAAAAGAATGGGAGTTGACAACCTCCAAGTGGGGTGACAAGTTGTTCACACGTCAAACTAAGTAGTAGTGTCCTCCACTTGGACCTTAGCTGTTAGAATTCTCATAAATGTAAGAGAAAGATGGAGGCATATCTACAAGGACGACAATTAGTAGGGGTGGTGGTAATTCAGGTAATGACAGTACGAATATATGATTTAGAGACGAAAAACATGAGGAACTTAGATGGGATGATTCCCATGGCGTACCTCCTCGGTACAGTTGGTATTATGATCAAACGATCGAGACCCCAAGCTCGTGGGAGAAGGACCCCCAATTAGTTAATCATGGAAGAAAGTGGAGACAAGGATGGATTATGAGGTGGAGGATAGTCTATTAATTCGCAAAGGAATCCAGGGGGAAATCATAGCATCAAAGCTAAGGCAGATCAAAACTTCTCTAGAGTATCATAGGTTTCCTTGAGAAAGCAATGGTACCTCAGTGAAGCAAGAAAGGTGGTGACTTGGGGGCTCCCATTCACCTCAGGTTGCTTCATGCCATCAGTGGAGGATCTCTGGAGTATGGAGTTGGATACCTCATGGGGGGGTATTCTCATACAACAGTCTCCATTGAGCGGGTGGCTAAGGACGAGAATAGGGTTGTGGAAAAGAAGCATGGACCTTGGTCGTAGCAAGGACCCTATGGAAAAGTCGGACTTGACCGACACTGGAGGTTTTCGTAAGTAGAAGTGAGGTGCGGGGGAAGGCCTTCTCCAAGTAATTTGAGAACGCGTACCAGGGAAACAAAATTTGTTGGGGAAGCCAGTAGTCGCTTCCACAACCTTTTCACATCAATGGAAAAAAGGGTGATGATTGATATCCAAGAGGAGGTCCGTAAGAAAAGGAGGGTCATAACAGATAAGGATATCCCTCTAGAAGCCAGGGATTCGGTTTCTGACCCAAGACAAACTAGAACCAAAGAAACAGAGTATTTTCTCCTCGCAAACACCTATTGGATCACCAAAGCGATGCTATCCTAGGTTGCAGTGCATCAGCATATGGAAAATATAACCACTCGACACGCAGTGCGGGTCCTTGAAGCTAAATTTGAGCTTTTGCAAAGCCCAAATTGGAATCTGTTTCCATGAAAGGGAGCCAGGAGACCAAAAAGACAAGTCAGTGCAACTTGAGGATAGAGTAAGCAAGGAAGGGACCAAGGAGAGTCCCATTATGGTGGATGAGGATCATCTGGAGCCGAGCTCACGCCACAACGAAGATCCCAACAAGGGAGCATAGAAGACAACATGCAAAATGTAGGACTCGACCTTGGGTTACCCTCAACACCCTCCCAGTCATTGAATGTCTAAAAAATCTTTCCTTTTTTGTTTTTTTTCTTTGATAAGTGGAATAAGATTCCTCAACCTTAACCTGAATACTATTATTACTAATTTGGTTATCAATAACTATATGAATCATATCAATTTTGGTGAAGCCTTGGTCCAGGGGCTCAAGATAGATGATTTTTCTATATGATATAATATGAGATGACGTGGCACCCCCAACCACCCATTAGGAAATGCCATCTAAAAATTTCTTGCTCTGATACCAATTTGTAATGCACCCGGCCACTCAGGCCGAGTCACGTCACTCAAACTTCTCTTGCCATCAACTATGATACCAATTTACCAACAATTCCATCGAAATTTCTCTAACACAACTCTCTCACTAATTAAAAACATGTAAATACTCTGCAATGCACGAATACATACATTTTTATAACACAATTATACACATGTAGCATAAATAACATAAATGATCTGGATTATTTTTGGCACGAAATGAGAGCGTAGATATAATAAAGAATTGCACAGAGATATCGCGTATATCTAATAATATAACAGAAATATATCAGAGATGCAACCATAAACACAGAGATACAATAATACATGATTTTTATTAATGAAAGAAAGGTACAGAGACTGTAAAAATACAGAGTGAAAAACTCGCTAGAATGGTGGCAGCTTATCTCTAAGAAGAGATGTGACGGCTACTCCAATTCGCAGGAAGATGATTACAATGAGGCTCTGAAGGCCTTTTTACAATAAACAGGAATGCCAAAAACCATCGACATCCAAAAACCTAACCCTAGGATATGAAGCGCCAAAAGTCATGTGGGCCCCGTTTGGGTAAGTTGGTGCATCAACTTCCCGGGGTCGTAACTTTTGCATACGATCTCCGTTTTAGGAATATGTTAGCTCGTTGGAAAGGTATCATTGAGGAGATTCATTTTGGGGCCTCAATCATGCCTTTGGCTATCATTGAGTTGGGTCAATCCCAAAAAACATTCATTTAGATCCTCAAAATGGCCCGGGAAGTTAAAACCTCCTAAAAATAGTAAATTGCCAAAATTGCCAGAAAACTATTTTGAGCCAGTTGGAAAAGGTTGGCGGCCACCAATATCCACCTAGATCAATCCTTATTCCTTAGGAAGCAATGGTCTCCATTGCGTTGAGTTCCCAGGGGAGAGGGAAAAGCGTTTGATGAATCTACATCTTGGTGAGTTGCTTGTCTTGCTGGAGACGTCGCGCTGCTCAGTTTGTGGAAGTTTGTCATGAACCTGTTGGGGTTGAGGCTATTCAACAAGTCGAGATACATGAGAGGACGGTGTGCAGAAGGAATATTTGTGTTTTGTTGCAGCCTTGTTGACCTGCTTCTGTTGGATAGAAGGTGCTTGGGGCGAGGCTGTAGTGGTTGCAATGTCCTTATGTTCTCCTTCTGAATAGATTGTGAAGAAGCTAAATTTTTCAGTATGAGATACCACCTTGCGAAACTTTTTAGGTGGAACAGTAGTCGGAACTACCTCTGGTATTCTGTAGAGATGACCCCCCAGAGAAACAATGACATTGCGGAGTCGAGACTCATAAACAACATGGCGCTTCCACATATATGGTTGGCCCAAGAGATCATCACATAAATCTAGTGGGGAAACATCACATAATACCTCATCCTTGAAGGGTTGGATGCTGTATGACAATCGACATTGTTGGCTGACATGAAGATCTCGTCCTTGGTGAAGCCACCCAATATTGTATGGTTGTGGGTGTGGTGTTGTCGACAATCCCAACTGTTTGATGACCTCTATTGAGATGAGGTTCTTATGGCTTCCGCTATCAACAATAAAATGCAGCGGGGTGTCATTCACCCACATATGTGAATGAAAAAGGTGCTCCCCCTCTTGAAGATCTGTTGGTTCTTCTGGTTGAATTGTTTTGGTCGCGACAATAGCAGTGGGGTCTGCGTCAATGATCTTTCCTT
>JASDQU010739718.1:300792-313517 GCA_032191745.1 Picea mariana | reverse complement strand
TGGACCTATAGACCAAAGTCTCCACATAGGAAATCCAAACAGTAGATCCATAATACCACAAAACCGAGGGAAAATTTCCTTCCGTAAGTTCAAATACATGTGGAGTTTAAGTGTCTAGGCATACAAAAGGATGGCTTGAGTCTCTTATCATTACTCATTCTGCCATATGATAAGCCTTTCTTACTATATGTCATGTGCCTCCTTAATTTATTGATACATTCCTTTTTCTCCATTATAATGTCAAGGAATAGGTTGTTTATATACCTTTCCATTAATAGCAATGTCCCCCACTTTTAAGGAAGTGGCTCAATTAGCAAAATCATCCACTAAAGAATTATTCTCCCTTAACACATGGTAAAAATTGACACAAGAGGGTTTAGTTGTTTCTTGTTTTTCCCTATTTATCATTGATCTTAAGATATTTTCAGCTAGAGTGGCATTCATAACCATATGACTTATGAAGGCCTTCTACACCCCCACCACGATTAGCTTCTAAATGCAAGAGTTGATGGTGTTCTTCGGGATTTGCAGTAAAGCATAGGATTCTGCTTGGTTACTAGTTGATATACCAATACCCCATGCAAAATAAATTTTGATTGTTCCTCCAGGGTTCATGATAACCCCTCCCACACTTGTCACCCTAGGATTCCTTTTTTAGGCTCCGTCAAAGAATAAAATGGAGGAGCGCTAGTTGGATATCCACTTCTGAAAATCTTGATTGCTCATTTGAAGTTGTCGGATTGATCTGATTCTGATATTTTCCTTTCTAGAACCTATGGATTGAGGATTTATGTGAAACTGGTGATACCATTCCTCTTCATCCTTGTTTATATTTTGATTTACCAAGAGCTAGTTTCCTTTTGAGGTTAGATATTCTACCAATAAATATTTATCTTTAACCGCTACCATTTTTGGTTTGACTAATTCTTGATTAAATTTTACTATATTCTGGGCTAGCCAAAGTTTCAAACATATATATTTAGTCAATGCCAATTACATTCTTTTGAAGACTATTTTGTCCTTTAGAGAACCAATATATAGGCTACCAAATTGAATAAGCATACTCTTCTAGTAATCTGGCCTTCTGAATTTGTGGTCTAATCCATTAAATGTTGAATTCCAAACTCAACATATGTATTCACATTCAAAAATGATATGTTGAATCGATTTAGTTTTGGAAAGACAAAGGGTACATTTAGAAGGTCCTTGTATCCCACACTTCTATGAATTATTAGCGGTTAGCACCTTCCCGTGCACTAGAGTCATAAGATATCTATTTTGGATAGGCGATCTAGATGCCATACCTTGTTCCATATTGATGACCTTGGTGGAAGAGAAAAAATATGCAACTGATGCACATATCCCAACTTGACATTGTAATCCATTGCTCACGATCCTCTTCGTTCAAATTCATTGTAGCTCCTAGGCACATGGCCTTTAATGTGATTGATGAGAGAAGAAACTAAAGGAATCAAGTGAGATGGAGGGGAACATGTTGATATTATGGTAGTTGCAGGAGGTATTGACCTCCATGTGTAACCTATGACTAGATATGAATACTTCGGAAGCTAGAGAAACCCTAGAAGACAAGTCGGCTCAATAAAAGAATTAATATTAAAGTATTATCCTCTAAAAGAAGTATTCAGCCTAGACATTTGACAAGGAGCACTATAAATAGAGGGTGCTTGAGCTCATTTGGAAACAAACTCACTCACAAGCTCAGACAAGTCTAGTGGTGCGCAAATCTAGAGGAGGAGTGCAACTGCAACAAATAAAGTTGGGTTTTTGGTCTTGGTTTATGGTTTTGGACATTCTCCTTGGTGCGTTATATTTGAGAGAGAGGTGTGCTCTCTCTTGGTTATCTATTGGATATGGCACTACTTCCAAAATTAATCTATCTATCAAAGTTACAGTTCTCGGGGATGTTTGCGTGCCTATGGTTGGGTGATAATATGTTGATATTTTCTATGGTTAAACGATCACATATTAACAATTCATGGGCCCACACCAACTTGGAGGACATTCTAACCACTGGAAGGTAAAGTGCTAGTTCTTTGTTAAGCTTGTTGTGGCACCAGTTGCAGCTACAACTAGGATTTCTGATCTTCCAGTTACAGCAAACCCTAACATAACTTTTTGGGCACTTCAAGTGAGACGTTTGGCATAATTATTGGACATTCTAGTGTGCCTTATCCTAGTGCACTTCTTGGTAGTCTCACTAAGAAAAAATGTCAAGGTTGAATTTTTTAGTCAAAGTCAAAGTTTGACTAGTCAAATTCAAAGTTTGATTGGTCAAATTCAAAGTCAAAGGAAGTCATGAATTGCTCTATGAAGTTAGAGAACAAGCTAGAAGGAGCTTCAAAATTTAGAGCATGAAATATGAGGATTGACCTCATCCTTGCCAAGAACAAGGTTCTAGATTTCGTGAAGGGCAAGATCGTGGAACCACAGTTTGAAGAAGGAAAATAAAATGAACCTCAGAACGTTGCAGCAATGGAGAAGTTTAAGGAAAATGACATCAATTCTATGAGTATCACTGTGTACTCTATCAAAGATCACTTGATACCCTACATATCCAATCTTGACTCATCCAAAAAGATGTATGATGCCCTAACTAACCTTTTTGTAGTCAGGAATATTGGACAAGTGATGAGTCTGAAGAATGAGATTCGTGACACAAAGATGACTAAAGATGATACTTTAGCCTCATACTTTGTAAGGATTTCTCAGTTGAGATATCAACTACAATCCATTGAAGAAGTTATTCCAGAAAAGGAAATTGTGAATATTGCATTCAATGGTCTCTCTAGATCATGGGATGCAATTGTTGCAAGCATGAACACAAGGAAGGAGTTTCCAATGCTTTAAGAACTTTGGACCTATTTCTCACAAGAAGAGACAAGGATAAACTGAAAAGGAATATCTCAAAAGAAAGAGGATGCTCAAGCCTATGCAACAAAGTTCAAGGGACATGGAGGTAAGAAAAGATTTGGTTCAGAAAAAAAAATCGATAATAAGAGAGATATGTCAAAGGTACAATGTTATGGATGCCATTATTATGGCCACTACAAAAGGGATTTCCCTAAACTAGAAAATAAGAGAAAGGAAAGACACCATGCGTCAGCTGCTAATGATGAAGAACCTTCAAACAAAGCCAAGCATGAAGAAATAGATTTCTTCTACTACTCAGCTCTTACAGGATCCTTTGAATATGACATGTGGTTGATTGACAGTGGAGCTTCAAGACATATAACTGGTGATTGTGAAAATATCTCAAGCATGAAGGAAAAGGAAACCTCTCATAAAGTGGAACTTGAAGACAATAAATCCTATGCAGTCAAAGGATTGGGAAAATCTTCTATCAAAATGGAATTAGGTAACAATGTTCATCTTAGCAATGTTTTATATGTTCCTGGTTTAAAAAAGAATTTAGTATGTATTTCTTTCTTGGAATAAAAAGTAGATAGAATAGCCTTTGTCGATGGAAAATTTTTTGTATGGTCTAAAGATTCAAAAATAGAAGATGTTAGAGTTATTAGGATACATGAAGGAAGAGTGTATAAACTCCTAGGTTGGAATGCTCAATATCTTGTACATGATGAACTCAATCCTTGTGAGTTATGGCATAGAAGGTATGCTCGCCTTCATTATCAAGCATTGCCATCTCTAAAACATATGTTTGTAGGCATACTAGAACTACAATCAGTACACGAAGGAATCTACAGAGGATTTCCACTTGGGAAAAATATTAAGAATCCATTCCCAAGTAGTGAGAAAAGATCCAAGGAGATCTTGGATCTAATACACTCAGATGTATGTGTTCCTATGCCAGTGACGTCTCTAGGAGGATCTCTTTACTATGTGACATTCATATATGACTTCTCAAGAAAGACTTGAATGTACCTGATAAAGACGAAAGATGAAGTATTTGGAAAGTTCGAAGAATTCAAAGTTGAAGTGGAAACCTTGACAAATAAGAAGATCAAGACGATAAGATACGATAATGGAGGAGAGTACACCTCCAAGGAGATCGTTCCCTTTTGTAAAGCGGTTGGGATTAAAAGGGAGCTAATTGTCACACATAATCCTCAACAAAATGGTGTGGAAAAAATAAAAAACCGTTCCATTTAAGAATCTATGAAGGCAATGATGAATGACCATAATCTATCCATGTTTCTATGGGGAGAAGCAACTATGAGAGCTCTATAGATCTAGAATAGAAGTCTTCATCGTATATTGGAAGAACATGACTCCAGAAGAAGCCTTCTTTGGAAAGAATCCAAGTGTGGAACACTTAAGGATATTTGGGTGTCATGTCTATATTCATGTTCCCAAGGACAAAAGGAAGAAATTGGAACCGTCAAGAAAGAAGGGCATATTCGTTGGATATAGTCATACATCAAAATCTCATAGAATATATGTCCTAAGTAAACAGAATATTGAAATCAACAGAGATGCCACTTTTGATGGGAAGATTTCCTTCAAGAAATCTATAGAAGATTCCATAGACTCCAATGACGAAGAAGAATATGAACACCCCAAGGAAGAAATTACATGTTCACTAGAACATCCAAGTGAAGAACCAGACCAACCACTTGAACTTGTAGAACCAGTTGTTGTACCCAAGAATAGAAAATGACCAGCATGGCTAGAATCCACCTTACAAGAAGCAGAAAGCATAAAGTTCCCAGTGGCACCTTCAGGGAAAGCAAGAGGCCCAAAATATTTTCTAGTTATGCGGCACTCATGACAAGTCTTGTCAATGTAAAACCTTCCACCTTTGAGGAAGCAGTCAAGAAGAAAGAATGGAAGGGAGCTATGATGGAAGAATATCAATCCATCATGAAAAATGATGTATGGGAAATTATGCCTAGACCTAAAGGAAAGTTGGTAGTAACTTCAAAATGGGTTTACAAGATAAAGCATGCAATATATAAGAGTATCGATAAATACAAGGTTAGATTCATGGCTAGAAGGTTCTCCCAACAGGAGGGAGAAGACTAATAATGATGAGACATTTGTTCCAATTTCCAGATATACCTCTATTAAAGCCATCATATCTCTTGCAGCATCCATGGGTTGGAGTTTACATCAGATGGATGTAAAGACCGCTTTTATCAATGGACTAATTGAAGAATAAGTATACATAGAGAAACCTCAAGGTTTTGAGGTACACCCAAGAGAAACCCATGTATGAAGATTAAAGAAGGTCGTGTATGGACTCAAGCAAGCTCCAAGAGCTTGGTATGCACGAATTGACAATTACTTGATGAGACTTGGATTTTCCAAGAGCTATGTTGATCCAAACCTTTAGTACAAGGTTGTGAATGATGCACATGTGATCCTACTACTATATGTTGATGATTTGTTTTTGACAGGTGCAGAGCCTCTCATTATAAATTGTAAGAAGGATCTAGCCTCTGAATTTGATATGAAGGATCTTGGTCTCATGCATTATTATTTGGGACTAGAAGTATGGCAGAAGGGTGGTGAAATATTCCTAGGGAAAGGGAAGTATGTTCTAAAGATCCTTCACAAGTTTGGGATGATGGATTGCAAATCCATGGCAACTCCCATGGTGACAGATATGAGGAAGTTGAGAGACTCTGATTCAGATCCAGTAGACTTGTCCTTGTATCGGTAGTTGATTGGCTCATTGATATATTTTGTGAATACTTGGTCGGACATTTTTCTTTGCTATGAACACGTTGAGCTAGTTCTAGGTGAAACCTAAACATGAGAATTGGATAGATACAAAGCATATTTTGAGATATCTTCATTGGATGCTATACTATGGTTTGAGATATTCCTCAAACAATGATGTACGACTACATGGATTTACTGATTTAGATTTGGAAGGGAGTGCAGATGACATAAAGAGTACTTATGGTATATGTTTCAGTTTGGGATATGTTATGATATCATGGGCTAGTAGGAAACAAAATTGTGTTGCACTCGGTACTGCAGAAGCAGAGTATATTGCAGCTTGTGATGCTTGTATGGAAGCAGTATGGCTTCGTAAGCTGGTTTCTAGACTATTTGATCAGGTGTTGGATTTGATTGTGATATATTGCGATAATCAGAGCTGTGTGAAGCTTTCAGAGAACCTCATGTTCTGTGATAGGTCGAATCACATTGAGATCAAGTACTATTTTCTCTGTGATAAATTCCAGAAGGGAGAAGTGATTCTCCAGTGCATCTCCACTAATGAGCAAACAGTTGATATTTTGACGAAGCCTTTATCCAAGATAAAGTTTGCATACTTGAAGGACAAGATAGGACTCGTGGGGATTTCTCACTTGGTTTGAAGGGAGGATATGACTTCCTCGGTTGGGAGGGAGTGTTAATATATGGCATCATGGATAGTCAGTGTGTTGGTGGACAAACATTCTCCCTGTGGAGAATGGTCCAGGTTGACATATTGTTGATGTATATCATGCTAGTACAACTTAGATATGATGCTTTAGCATCATGCTAGTATAGCTTAGATATGATGTAGATGTCCTAAGATGCATCATGCTAGTACAGCTTAGATATGATGCATTATCATCATGTTAGTACAGCTTAGAGATGATGCATATGTCTGAGTCACATCATGCTATTACATATTAGATATGATGCAGTAGCATCATGCTATTACATCTTAGATATGATGTAGTGGAATCATGCTATTACAACTTAAAGATGATGCAGGTGACTCGCATCATGCCAGTATAGCTTAGAGATGGTGCATCGACACCATGCTAGTACGACTTAGAGACAATGCACATAATGCCAGTACAACTTAGATATGATGCATTCACATCATGATAGTATGGCTTAGAGATGATGTAGATGGTATTGTTGGTCCTAAGGTCTACACCTGACTGCTAAAGGGAAAATCTAGGCAATGGTTGTTTCTTTTAATTTTTTTTGGGTTGGTTAGAAGGTTGTTCTACCAAGAAAAAAGCATGGTTGGGTTTGGAAAAATAATATGGATGAGGGTCCTTCTGGTTGGTGCCACACAAATGACAAAAAAATGAAATTATAAAAACAGAGGGAAACAACAGACCAATCATCGAATGATCTGTCGTAAGAAGTTCAGTACTTGAAATATCATTTCAGGACACTAAACATGTATCAAAACACAATACTCCCACATGTTGCAAACAACAAATCTTCATCAAACCATAGATGTTATAACAGGTTGCATATTAAAAAAGACAAGTTTAACAATAGTTGAAGGAAAAGAAATGTACTTCGCACAAATAACACTACATTCAAGACAAGAAACACATATGGATTTGGAGACAAACACTGTCATCAAAGTATGTTCACCAAGTAGAGACTTTAATCCATGTATTGAATAGTTGAGCCGATTGATGTATTGATATATTTTTTCTTGAAAACTCCCAACCCTCAAAACATACAATGACTGCATATTTAACAGAGTTGCAGGGGTTCTCGTTCGTATGAGACTGAGACCTAACTATGGATAACTAATTGTAGAACAAATTAAACTTAACTAAAACATTGCATGGAGTAAAGAAATGTGTGTTTCACACTGGACTTAATCAAAAAGAGTGGTTCTTATCACACACAGAAGACCACTTATTAATTCAACCTAAAGAATTATGGAACTGAACAACTAAAACTGCTATTGTCTCTGAGAATGAAGTGATGCATGCATTGGATGAACTATAATTGGAAGAAAAATTAGGAGTGACAGAACAGGGTTTCATGTTGAGTAATGGCATGCTTGCGAGCTATTTGAGACCTCTAGAGGGTAACTGGTTGTCCATGTAGATCCTTTCATTATATGCTCAAAGAAGAGGTAGTCTTCTGAAGTGTTATGGAACCAACGATCCTCGACCTGGGACGATTTCCATGTTCTCTATCTGTAACAGAGCTTTCGACGGCTAAGAGCATTCCATCTTGACCTGCCAACTGCCATTTGTTCCTAGAAAACTTCACTATTGTCAGTCAATCGATCATTGGGGAAGATGTGACTGGTTGCAAGCAGGAGGACATGGAGGCAATTAACCAATAGGGGATGACATGAGCGGATTTGTATTACTTGGAGGTGACGTGGTGACCTGACGTCATACAAGCATGTGATTTCGGGAGTTTCTGAGGGTGGTTTGGGTCCACACCGCTTTTGGGGCCGAAATCCCCTCTAAGTTTCCATGTAGCTCACAAGCTATACCATGGTTTCAATTGTGGGAACACTCTAGAAGATTAGCGTTCGAGCATTTTCCATCCCTGCAATAAAGTGTGGTCGTCGATCGTGTTGCAATCTGTGATCTGGGAACGCCCAGTTATTTTAGTGCCCCTACTAAAGTTCTATCTGCCTGCCATATTATAATTCTCCTATATGATTTAGCGATGGTGCCAATTTCTTAGAGCTCGGAAGATTTTGGATGCAAAGTTGTATAACTTCCGGAGTAGTCGGGCCCGGAATTACGTGGCGGCCTGAAATGGATGCTATGTGTCCCCAACGAATGAGATCCATGTGTCTCCGGCACTGAGTTCCATGTGTCTCTGAAACTTCAGGTTTCAGGAGTTTATGGATGTTGTGCTTGGGAATCCCCCGAAGGACGAACTTGCGAAGTGACGTGGAGGCCTGATGTCATATGATGTCAAGACTGTTGATGTGTCACATAAGGCGAGTGACACATGTCAATAGAAAATGAGTGGATGATGGGCCTCAAATGACCAGAAATGAATGCCATGTGTCATGCTAGGAGAGTGCCATGCATAAAAAACTGATGGACGTCATGTGTCTCCGACACTTCGAAATTTAGGGGCTCTGCGCTTCTCTTTGAGTAAAACCTCTCAGATGAACTAACTCGTGAAGTGACATGGTAGTGAGGGCCCACTCTGGCACTTCGGGGCTTCGGTACTTCGGGGATCTGCTGCTTTGGAGCTCCGGCACTTCGGAGCTTTGGAGGCTTCAACACTTCGACGTCTGGACACTTCGGAGGATTTGAACCAATGGCAAGTTCGAACGCCTAACCACCGAAGTCACGGAGTCAATCCTGTTAAACCCCGCGTGAGTTTGAGACTCCAAATGCATGAGAGTCATTGATCTGTGTCGACTGTTGGACCTCCACCATTGAAGATTTGACCTATCTATTTGGCTTAAATCCTAAGCCCGAAATGGACTGCTTTGATTTGCTTCTTTTTTCTGCGGAAGCTTGCTGAGCTTACAAAGGACTTGTTGGACCTAGATGTCTCCTACGCACATAAAAGACTTGGTGGACCTGCATCTTTCCATTAGTGGCAAAATGATGACATGCATTTGAAACCCAAACCAGAACATGTGATCCTTTTTCAAGAAAGAAAACAAAATGGTGCAAAGTAGGAAATGACAGGCAGGGTCATGATGTTGAATGAATAGAAAAAATGGAGGATACTCTAAGAAAGCAACCACAAGAGTTAGAATCGATGGATGGATAGGGTAAAAGAGGGAAAAGGGTAGGGGTGCAGACCTAGATTACAACAAGTACTCCACATCATTCCAGTACAACTTAGATATGATGCATTCACATCATGCTAGTACGGCGTAGAGATGATACATTGGAGAGAATGATTCTTGTAGACATTGAGAACATTCAACATATGTTGGGACAGTCATTCTTCTAGGACATATGTCTGGATTAGAAGAATGGTCCTTGTATCACTCTATTGAGTGAGTGACTTATGACAGACACTCTATTGAGTGCACTGATTTCAGCACATGACTTATTCAGCATCATTCTCGATTACTCAGATGGAGTATGGCCTTGAGAGATGATGCAATTTGATGGGATATTTCTGATGTCGGGATGCTATCAGATGATAGTGATAGTGGTGATGTTGTTCGTGACTTGATCTACGTGATCATGAGATATCTTGTGTGGTTACGACGATGTTTTTTGTTAATACCTCCCTAGCTAGGAGGGAGTGTTGATATTGTGGTAGTTGCGGGAGGTATCAACCTAACTAGATTAGAATACTTTGGAAGCTAGAGAAACCCTAAACAGATGTGTAGAAACCCTAGAAGACAAGTCGGCTCAATAAAAGAATTAATATTAAAGTATTAGCCTCTAAAATAAGAAGTCAGCCTAGACAGTTGACAAGGAGCACTATAAATAGAGGGCGCTTGAGCTTATTTATACACACACTCATTCAGAAGCTGACACAAGTCTAGTGGTGTGCAATTCTAGAGGAGGAGTGTAGTTGCAATGACTGCAGTTGGGTTTTTGGTCTTGGTTTATGGTTTTGGACTTTCTTCTTGGTGCGCTAGATTTGAGAGAGAGGTGTGCTCTCTCTTGGTTATTTGTTGGGTCTAGTACTGCTTCCGGAATTATTCTATCTGTCAAAGTTATGGTGCTCGGGGGTGGTTGTGTGCCTATGGTTGGGTAACAATATTGTGATATTGTCCATGGTTAAATGAGCACATATTAACAGAACCAAGATCCCATCCTAACCAATTACCGAAAGTTCTTGACTAGGATGAGATGTTTCCTCAAGATGGTGAAGCTCTTGGATGTTGTCCAACGATTGCTTCTTCATAATGTTATCATGCCATAAATCAATTAATCAACCACTTCCTAGAACCCAAGTTAATATGTTCTATATAATAGAGACAGATGTTTTAATCAACTTCCATATTGGAGAGCCTCTTTGTACATCCTAAATGTTGTCAAGACATCTATGCCTTCCCCCTGCAAAAGATTTCGTATGCAGGACTTTTTCCACCACTCATACTTACCATAGATCATCCTCCACATAAGTTTTGCACCTAGGGATAAATTCATTAAAGTGGGGTCCTTTATACCAAGGCTACCATGCTTCTTTGGGGCCTTGACTATTGACTAGTTCACTAAATGAAATATTTTTGAATTCATCTTTCCCCCCTGCCATAGGAATCTCTTTAGTTCTTGGGAAATTTGTTGCTTTACACCTACCAAGGATAAAATTGGAGAACAGTAGAAGATAGACAAAGCTAAAAGGACATATATAGTAATAACTAATCTTCATGTCGGGTTCAACCAAAGTGCATGCCCCCCAAACCCCCACCCCCACCATTGTTAAAACATGTATTTAATCTCGCTTATAACTTTTTGCCACATTTGGGAAGACGAAGAGGACAAGCAAATGGTCATTCCGAGATATTTGAAAGAAGACCAGACTTCCCATTGAGGGAACAATAAAATTCTAAAATTTACTTGTAATAATCCCTTGGGTACATTCCATGCGTAGATTTGTATTTTATTGTGGTTAATCCTTCCCTCGAAGACCTGGTGAAAATATCTAAAACCATTTTAAACCGTTTTTCCATAATGGAAGAGGCACCACTCAAAAGTAATGTATCATCAACAAATTGTGAGTGGTATATACTTTTGACACCTCTTACCACTTTTATACTCGGTAGATAGTTAATGCGTCTTTTTTATTTCAACTTCCTACTCAAGGACTCAACGATTATTATGTATAGCAAGGGAGATAGAGGGCATCCTTGACGCGGTCCTGTACTTCATTTAAAAAAGGCAATGAATCTTCGATTTATTAGAGGGGCAATCCAAGGATTTCTTATGCACGCTAACACCCAACAAATAAATGTAAGACAAAATCCAAATTTATAAAGAATGTTGAAAAAGAAAGAGTGCTTACCCTATCAAAAACATTTTCCATGTCTACTTTAATGATCATACCTTTGTTTCCATTTGCACGGCTAGAATGAATTGCTTCCTGTACCATTATAATGTTGTCTACAATTTGTGTTCTTTCCTTTAAACCTCCCTAGTTTTTAGATATAATTTTAGGAAGAAGCTTTTTTAACAAGTTAGCAATTCTTTTGGTTAACACTTTATAGGAAGCATTGCATAATGAGACGGGGCAAAATTTGGAAAAGGAAGAGGGGTTGCCTTCCTTCGGAATGAGTGCAAGGAATGACGAGTTGGTGCCTCCCCAGATCTTGCTTGACTTGTGAACATACTACAACATTCTAATGAAATCAAATTTAATTATATTCCAGCAATCCTTGTAAAAATGAATTTTGAATCCATCCATCTCTGGGGCCTTATCAGGGACTAAATCCCATACCACACTCAATATCATTTCCTTAAAAATTTCCTCACCGTTCTCACTTTGGGTGATTATAGGAGGGATATTTTCCAGCATGAACATTGTTTCCTCTGGATCTGCCCCCTCTCTACTGAAATTTCTACTCTCAAATGAGTATGTGCATCGACTTTTATTTCTTCAAATGATCTGAGAGTCAAGCCATTCTCAATTGTAATTTCTTTGACATTATTCTTCCACAACTTGGCTCTCACTTTCTTATGAAAAATGAAAAAAAGTGGTGTTTTTATCACCAGAATTTAACCATAAAAAGTGGTGTTTCTATCACCAGAATTTAACCATAAGCTAGGTGACTTTAGCCTCCACTTTTCCTCCTCCAGAAATACTAAATTTTCTTCTTCAATCAACACTTTGGTGATCTGATCTGAGTCCATTCTATCTTGAATAGAGCCCAACTGCTCTCTGTATTCCTCTTTTGCTCGCTATGGATGAGAGTAAACCGTTTTGGCGTAATCCTTAAGGGCGAATTTGGTAGCTTTTAATTTCTACTCTCATATGAAGACTGGGGAGACGACCACCCACTTACTCCATACTTTGGAAATAGTTTCAATGGCAAATTTGTCCTCAAGCCACAAAGGGATAAATCGATAAGGAATGGGGCCATAATTAGGAGTATT
>JASDQU010739718.1:287646-299597 GCA_032191745.1 Picea mariana | reverse complement strand
GGCCTTTAATGTGATTGATGAGAGAAGAAACTAAAGGAATCAAGTGAGATGGAGGGGAACATGTTGATATTATGGTAGTTGCGGGAGGTATCGACCTCCATGTGTAACCTATGACTAGATTAGAATACTTCGGAAGCTAGAGAAACCCTAGAAGACAAGTCGGCTCAATAAAATAATTAATATTAAAGTATTATCCTCTAAAAGAAGTATTCAGCCTAGACATTTGACAAGGAGCACTATAAATAGAGGGTGCTTGAGCTCATTTGGAAACAAACTCACTCACAAGCTCACACAAGTCTAGTGGTGAGCAAATCTAGAGGAGGAGTGCAAGTGCAACAAATACAGCTGGGTTTTTGGTCTTGGTTTATGGTTTTGGACATTCTCCTTGGTGCGTTATATTTGAGAGAGAGGTGTGTTCTCTCTTGGTTATCTATTGGATATGGTACTGCTTCCGAAATTAATCTATCTGTCAAAGTTACAGTTCTCGGGGGTGTTTGCGTGCCTATGGTTGGGTGATAATATGTTGATATTTTCTATGGTTAAACGATCACATATTAACAATTCATGGGCCCACACCAACTTCAGGACATTCTAACCAATGGAAGGTAAAGTGCCAATTCTTTGTTAAGCTTGTTGTGGCACCAGTTGCAGCTACAACTAGGGTTTCTGATCTTCCAGCTGCAGCAAACCCTCACATAAATTTTTGGGCACTTCAAGTGAGACGTTTGGCATAATTATTGGACATTCTAGTGTGCCTTATCCTAGCGCACTTCTTGGTAGTCTCAGTAAGAAAAAATGTCAAGGTTGAATTTTTTTAGTCAAATTCAAAGTTTGACTGGTCAAATTCAAAGTCAAAGGAAGTCATGAATTACTCTATGAAGTCAGAGAACAAGCTAGAAGGAGCTTCAAACTTTAGAGAATGAAATACAAGGATTGACCTCATCCTTGCGAAGAACAAGGTTCTAGATTTCGTGAAGGGCAAGATCGTGGAACCACAGTTTGAAGAAGGAAAATAAAATGAACCTCAGAACGTTGCAGCAATGGAGAAGTTTAAGGAAAATGACATCAATTCTATGAGTATCATTGTGTACTCTATCAAAGATCACTTGATACCCTACATATCCAATCTTGACTCATCCAAAAAGATGTATGATGCCCTAACTAACCTTTTTGTAGTCAGAAATATTGGACAAGTGATGGGTCTGAAGAATGAGATTCATGACACAAAGATGACTAAAGATGATACTGTAGCCTCATACTTTGTAAGGATTTCTCAGTTGAAAGATCAACTACAATCCATTGAAGAAGTTATTCCAGAAAAGGAAATTGTGAATATTGCACTCAATGGTCTCTCTAGATCATGGGATGCAATTGTTGCAAGCATGAACACAAGGAAGGAGTTTCCAATGCTTTAAGAACTTTGGACCTATTTCTCACAAGAAGAGACAAGGACAAACTGAAAAGGAAGATCTCAAAAGGAAGAGGATGCTCAAGCCTATGCAACAAAGTTCAAGGGACATGGAGGTAAGAAAAGATTTGGTTCAGAAAAAAAATTTGATAATAAGAGAGATATGTCAAAGGTACAATGTTATGGATGCCATTATTATGGCCACTACAAAAGGGATTTCCCTAAACTAGAAAATAAGAGAAAGGAAAGACACCATGCGTCATCTGCTAATGATGAAGAACCTTCAAACAAAGTCAAGCATGAAGAAATAGATTTCTTCTACTACTTAGCTCTTACAGGATCCTTTGAATATGACATGTGGTTGATTGACAGTGGAGCTTCAAGACATATGACTGGTGATTGTGAAAATATCTCAAGCATGAAGGAAAAGGAAACCTCTCATAAAGTGGAACTTGAAGACAATAACTCCTATGCAGTCAAAGGATTGGGAAAATCTTCTATCAAAATGGAATTAGGTAACAATGTTCATCTTAGCAATGTTTTATATGTTCCTGGTTTAAAAAAGAATTTAGCATGTATTTCTTTCTTGGAATAAAAAGTAGATAGAATATCCTTTGTCGATGGAAAATTTTGTGTATGGTCTAAAGATTCAAAAACAGAAGATGTTAGAGTTATTGGGATACATGAAGGAAGAGTGTATAAACTCATAGGTCAGAATGCTCAATATCTTGTACATGATGAACTCAATCCTAGTGAGTTATGGCATAGAAGGTATGCTCACCTTCATTATCAAGCATTACCATCTCTAAAGCATATGTTTGTAGGCATACTAGAACTACAATCAGTACACGAAGGAATCTACAGAGGATTTGCACTTGGGAAAAATATTAAGAATCCATTCCCAAGTAGTGAGAAAAGATCCAAGGAGATCTTGGATCTAATACACTCAGATGTATGTGTTCCTATGCCAGTGACGTCTCTAGGAGAATCTCTTTACTATGTGATGTTCATATATGAATTCTCAAGAAAGACTTGGATGTACCTAATAAAGACGAAAGATGAAGTATTTGGAAAGTTCGAAGAATTCAAAGCTGAAGTGGAAACCTTGACAAATAAGAAGATCAAGACGATAAGATACAATAATGGAGGAGAGTACACCTCCAAGGAGATCGTTCCCTTTTGTAAAGCGGTTGGGATTAAAAGGGAGCTAATTGTCACACATAATCCTCAACAAAATGGTGTGGCAAAAAGAAAAAACCATTCCATTGAAGAATCTATGAAGGCAATGATGAATGACCATAATCTATTTCTATGGGGAGAAGCAACTATGAGAAGCTCTATAGATCTAGAATAGAAGTCTTCATCGTATATTGGAAGAACATGACTTCAGAAGAAGCCTTCTCTAGAAAGAATCCAAGTGTGGAACAGTTAAGGATCTTTGGGTATCATGTCTATATTCATGTTCCCAAGGACAAAAGGAAGAAGTTGGAACCGTCAAGAAAGAAGGGCATATTCGTTGGATATAGTGATACATCAAAATCTCATAGAATATATGTCCTGAGTAAACAGAAGATTGAAATCAGCAGAGATGCCACTTTTGATGGGAAGATTTCCTTCAAGAAATCTATATAAGATTTCATAGACTCCAATGATGAAGAAGAATATGAAGACCCCAAGGAAGAAATTACATGTTCACCAGAACATCCCAGTGAAGAACCAGACCAACCACTTGAACCTGTAGAACCAGTTGTTGTACCCAAGAATAGAAAATGACCAGCATGGCTAGAATCCACCTTACAAGAAGAAGAAAGACATAAAGTTCCCAGTGGCACCTTCAGGGAAAGCAAGAGGCCCAAAATATTCTCTAGTTATGCAGCACTCATGACAAGTCTTGTCAATGCAAAACCTTCCACCTTTGAGGAAGCAGTCAAGAAGAAAGAATGGAAGGGAGCTATGATGGAAGAATATCAATCCATCATGAAAAATGATGTATGGAAAATTATGCCTAGACCTAAAGGAAAGTTGGTAGTAACTTCAAAATGGGTTTACAAGATAAAGCATGCAATAGATGGGAGTATCGATAAATACAAGGTTAGATTCATGGCTAGAAGGTTCTCCCAACAGGAGGGAGAAGACTAATAATGATGAGACATTTGTTCCAATTTCTAGATATACCTCTATTAAAGCCATCATATCTCTTGCAACATCCATGGGTTGGAGTTTACATCAAATGGATGTAAAGACCGCTTTTATCAATGGACTAATTGAGGAATAAGTATACATAGAGAAACCTCAAGGTTTTGAGGTACACCCAAGAGAAACCCGTGTATGCAAATTAAAGAAGGTCATGTATGGACTCAAGCAAGCTCCAAGAGCTTGGTATGCACGAATTGACAATTACTTGATGAGACTTGGATTTTCCAAGAGCTATGTTGATCCAAACCTTTATTACAAGGTTGTGAATGATGCACATGTGATCCTACTACTATATGTTGATGATTTGTTTTTGACAAGTGCAAAGCCTCTCATTATACAGTGTAAGAAGGATCTAGCCTTTGAATTCGATATGAAGGATCTTGGTCTCATGCATTATTATTTGGGACTAGAAGTATGGCAGAAGGGTGGTGAAATATTCCTAGGGGAAGGGAAGTATGTTCTAAAGATCCTTCACAAGTTTGGGATGATGGATTGCAAATCCATGGCAACTCCCATGGTGACAGATATTCCTAGGGAAAGGGAAGTATGTTCTAAAGATCCTTCACAAGTTTGGGATGATGGATTGCAAATCCATGGCAACTCCCATGGTGACAGATATGAGGAAGTTGAGAGACTATGATTTAGATCCAGTAGACTTGTCCTTGTATCAGTAGTTGATTGGCTCATTGATGTATTTTGTGAATACCCGGTCGGACATTTTTCTTTGCTATGAACACGTTGAGCTAGTTCTAGGTGAAACCTAAACATGAGAATTGGATAGCTACAAAGCATATTTTGAGATATCTTCATGGGATGCTAAACTATGGTTTGAGTTATTCCTCAAACAATGATGTACGACTACATGGATTTACTGATTTAGATTTGGAAGGGAGTGTAGATGACATAAAGAGTACTTATGGTATATGTTTCAGTTTGGGATATGCTATGATATCATGGGCTAGTAGGAAACAAAATTGTGTTGCACTCGATACTACGGAAGCAAAGTATATTGCAGCTTGTGATGCTTGTATGGAAGCAGTATGGCTTCGTAAGCTGGTTTCTAGACTATTTGATCAGGTGTTGGATTTGATTGTGATATATTGCGATAATCAGAGTTGTGTGAAGCTTTCAGAGAACCTCATGTTCCGTGATAGGTCGAATCACATTGAGATCAAGTACTATTTTCTCTGTGATAAATTCTAGAAGGGAGAAGTGATTCTCCAGTGCATCTCCACCAATGAGCAGACAGTTGATATTTTGACGAAGCCTTTATCCAAGATAAAGTTTGCATACTTGAGGGACAATATAGGACCTGTGGAGATTTCTCACTTGGTTTAAAGGGAGGATATGACTTCCTCGGTTGGGAGGGAGTGTTAATATATGGCATCATGGATAGTCAATGTGTTGGTGGACAAACATTCTCCCTGTGGAGAATGGTCCAGGTTGACATATTGTTGATGTATATCATGCTAGTACATCTTAGATATGATGCTTCAGCATCATGCTAGTATAGCTTAGATATGATGTAGATGTCCTGAGATGCATCATGCTAGTACAACTTAGATATGATGCATTATCATCATGTTAGTACAGCTTAGAGATGATGCATGTGTCTGAGTCACATCATGCTAGTACATATTAGATATGTTGCAGTAGCATCATGCTATTCCATCTTAGATATGATGCAGTGGAATCATGCTATTACAACTTAGAGATGATGTAGGTGACTCGCATCATGCTAGTATAGCTTAGAGATGGTGCATCGACACCGTGCTAGTACGACTTAGAGATGATGCACATAATGTCAGTACAACTTAGCTATAATGCATTCACATCATGATAGTATGGCTTAGAGATGATGTAGATGGTATTGTTGGTCCTAAGGTTTGCACCTGACTGCTAAAGGGAAAATCTAGGCAATGGTTGTTTCTTTTAAAATTTTTTGGGTTGGTTAGAAGGTTGTTCTACCAAGAAAAAATCATGGTTGGGTTTGGAAAAATAATATGGATGAGGGTCCTTCTGGCTGGTGGCACACAAATGACAAAACAATGAAATTATAAAAACAGAGGGAAACAACAGACCAATCATCGAATGATCTATCGTAAGAAGTTCAGTACTTGAAATATCATTTCAGAACACTAAACATGTATCAAAACACAATACTCCCACATGTTGCAAACAACAAATCTTCATCAAAGCATAGATGTTATAACATGTTGCATATTAAAAAAGACAAGTTTAACAATAGTTGATGGAAAAGAAATGTACTTCGCACAAATAAAACTGCATTCAAGACAAGAAACACATATGGATTTGGAGACAAACACTGTCATCAAAGTATGTTCACCAGGTAGAGACATTAATCCATGTATCGAATAGTTGAGCCGGTTGATGTATTGATATATTTTTTCCTGAAAACTCCCAACCCTCAAAACATACAAAGACTGCATATTTAACAGAGTTGCAGGGGTTCTCATTCGTATGGGACTGAGACCTAACTATGGATAACTAATTGTAGAACAAATTAAACTTAACTAAAACATTGCATGGAGTAAAGCAATGTGTGTTTCACACTGGACTTAATCAAAAAGAGTGGTTCTTATCACACACAGAAGACCACTTTTTAATTCAACCTAAAGAATTATGGAACTGAACAACTGAAACTGCTATTGTCTCTGAGAATGAAGTGATGCATGCATTGGATGAACTATAATTGGAAGAAAAATTAAGAGTGACAGAACAAGGTTTCGTGTTGAGTAATGGCATGCTTGCGAGCTATTTGAGGCCTCTGGAGGGTAACTGGTTGTCCGTGCAGATCCTTTCATTATATGCTCAAAGAAGAGGTAGTCCTCTGAAGTGTTCTGGAACCAACGATCCTCGACTTGGGACGATCTCCATGTTCTCTATCTGTAACAGAGCTTTCGGTGGCTAAGCGCATTCCATCTTGACCCGTCAACTGACATTTGTGCCTGGAAAACTTCACTGTTGTCAGTCAATCGATCATTGGGGAAGATGTGACTGGTTGCGAGCAAGAGGATGTGGAGGCAATTGACCAATAGGAGATGACATGAGAGGATTTGTATTACTTGGAGGTGACATGGTGACCTAACATCATACAAGCACGTGATTTCGGGAGTTTCCGAGGGTGGTTTGGGTCCACGCCGCTTTTGTGCCCGAAATCCCCTCTAAGTTTCCACGTAGCTCACAAGCTATACCATGGTTTCAATTGCGGGAACGCTCTAGAAGATTAACACTCGAGCATTTTCCATCCCCGCAATGAAGTGTGGTCGTCGATCGTGTTGCAATATGTGATCTGGGAATGCCCAGTTATTTTAGTGCCCCTGCTAAAGTTCTATCTGCCTGCCATATTATAATTCCCCTATATGATTTAGCGATGGTGCCAATTTCTTAGAGCTCGGGAGATTTTGGATGCAAAGTTGTATAACTTCCGGAGTAGTTGGGCTCGGAGTGACGTGGCGGCCTGAAATGGATGTTATGTGTCCCCAACGAATGAGATCCATGTGTCTCCGACACTGAGTGCCATGTGTCTCCGAAACTTCGGGTTTCAGGATTTTATGAATGTTGTGCTTGGGAATCCCCCGAAGGACGAACTCGCGAAGTGACGTGGAGGCCTGATGTCATATGATGTCACGGTTGTTGATGTGTCACATAAGGTGAGTGACACATGTCAATAGAAAATGAGTGGATGATGGGCCTCAAATGACCAGAAATGAATGTCACGTGTCATGCTAGGAGAGTGCCACGCATCAAAAACTGATGGACGTCACGTGTCTCCGACGCTTTGAAATTTTGGGGCTCTGCGCTTCTCTTTGAGTAAAACCTCCCAGATGAACTAACTCGTGAAGTGACGTCGTAGTGAGGTCCCACTCCGGCACTTCGGGGCTTCGGTACTTCGGGGATCTGCTGCTTTGGAGCTCCGGCACTTCGGAGCTTCGGAAGCTTCAACACTTCGACGTCTGGACACTTCGGAGGATTTGAACCAATGGCAAGTTCGGACGCCCGACCACCGAAGTCGTGGAGTCAATCCTGTTAAACCCCGCGTGAGTTTGAGACTCCGAATGCATGAGAGTCATTGATCTCTGTCGATTGTTGGACCTCCACCATTGAAGATTTGACCTGTCTATTTGGCTTAAATCCTAAGCTCGAAATGGACTGCTTTGATTTGCTTCCTTTTTCTGCGGAAGCTTGTTGAGCTTACAAAGGACTTGTTGGACCTGGATGTCTCCTACGCACATAAAAGACTTGGTGGACCTGCATCTTTCCATTAGTGGCAAAATGATGACATGCACTTGAAACCCAAACCAGAATATGCGATCCTTTTTCAAGAAAGAAAACAAAATGGTGCAAAGTAGGAAATGACAGACAGGGTCATGATGCTGAATGAATAGAAAAAATGGAGGATAAGCTAAGAAAGCAACCACAAGAGTTAGAATTGATGGATGGATAGGGTAAAAGAGGGAAAAGGGAAGGGGTGCAAACCTAGATTACAACAAGTACTCCACATCATTCCAGTACAACTTAGATATGATGCATTCACATCATGCTAGTACGACTTAGAGATGATACATTGGAGAGAATGATTCTTGTAGACATTGAGGACATTCAACATATGTTGGGACAGTCATTCTTCTAGGACATATGTCCGAATTAGAAGAATGGTCCTTGTATCACTCTATTGAGTGAGTGACTTATGCCAGACACTCTATTGAGTGCACTGATTTCAGCACATGACTTATTCAGCATCATGCCCGATTACTCAGATGGAGTATGGCCTTGAGAGATGATGCAGTTTGATGGGATATTTCTGATGTCGGGATGTTATCAGATGATAGTGATAGTGGTGATGTTGTTCGTGACTTGATCTACGTGATCATGAGATATCTTGTGTGGCTACGACGATGTTTTTTGTTAATACCTCCCTAGCTAGGAGGGAGTGTCGATATTGTGGTAGCTGCGGGAGGTATCAACCTGACTAGATTAGAATACTCTAGAAGCTAGAGAAACCCTAAACAGATGTGTAGAAACCCTAGAAGACAAGTCGGCTCAATAAAAGAATTAATATTAATGTATTAGCCTCTAAAATAAGAAGCCAGCCTAGACAGTTGACAGGGAGCACTATAAATAGAGGGCGCTTGAGCTTATTTGAACACACACTCACTCAGAAGCTGGCACAAGTCTAGTGGTGTGCAATTCTAGAGGAGGAGTGTAGTTGCAACGACTGCAGTTGGGTTTTTTTATCTTAGTTTATGGTTTTGGACTTTCTTCTTGGTGCACTATCTTTGAGAGAGAGGTGTGCTCTCTCTTGGTTATTTGTTGGGTCTGGTACTGCTTCCAGAATTATTCTATATGTCAAAGTTATGGTGCTCGGGGGTGGCTGTGTGTCTATGGTTGGGTAACAATATTGTGATATTGTCCATGGTTAAACGAGCACATATTAACAGAACCAAGATCCCATCCTAACCAATTACCAAAAGTTCTTGACTAGGATGAGATATTTCCTCAAGATGGTGAAGCTCTTGGATGTTGTCCAACAATTGCTTCTCCATAATGTTATCATGCTATAAATCAATTAATCAACCACTTCCAATAACCCAAGTTAATATGTTCTATATAATAGAGACAGTTGTTTTAATCAACTTCCATATGGGAGAGCCTCTTTGTACATCCTAAATGTTGTCAAGACATCTATGCCTTCCCCCTGCAAAAGATTTCATATGCAAGACTTTTTCCACCACTCATACTTACCATAGATCATCCTCCACATAAGTTTTGCACCTAGGGATAAATTCATTAAAGTGGGGTCCTTTATACCAAGGCTACCATGCTTCTTTGGGGCCTTGACTATTGACTAGTTCACTAAATGAAATATTTTTGTATTCATCTTTCCCCCCTGCCATAGGAATCTCTTTGGTTCTTGGAAAATATGTTGCTTTACACCTACCAAGGATAAAATTGGAGAACACTAGAAGATAGACAAAGCTAAAAGGACATATATAGTAAGAACTAATCTTCATGTTGGGTTCAACCATTGTGCATGCCCCCCCAAACCCCCACCCCTGCCATTGTTAAAACATGTATTTAATCTCGCTTATAACTTTTTGCCACATTTGGGAAGACGAAGAGGACAAGCAAATGGTCATTCCGAGATATTTGAAAGAAGACCACACTTCCTGATGAGGGAACAATAAAATTCTAAAAATTACTTGTATTAATCCCTTTGGTACATTCCATGCGTAGATTTGTATTTTATTGTGGTTAATCCTTCCCTCGAAGACTTGGTGAAAATATCTAAAACCATTTTAAACATTTTTTCCATAATGAAAGAGGCACCACTCAAAAGTAATGTATCATCAACAAATTGTGAGTGGTTGATACTTTTGACACCTCTTACCACTTTTATACTCGGTAGATAGTTAATGTGTCTTTTTTATTTCAACTTCCTACTCAAGGACTCAACGATTATTATGTATAGCAAGGGAGATAGAGGGCATCCTTGATGCGGTCCTCTACTTCCTTTAGAGAAGGCAATGAATCTTCAATTTATTAGAAGGGCAATCCAAGGATTTCTTATGCACGCTAACACCCAACAAATAAATGTAAGACAAAATCCAAATGTTGAAAAGGAAGGAGTGCTTACCCTATCAAAAACATTTTCCACGTCTACTTTAATGATCATACCTTTGTCTCCATTTGCACGGCTAGAATGAATTGCTTCCTGTACCATTATAATGTTGTCTACCATTTGTGTTCTTTCCTTTAAACCTCCCTAGTTTTTAGATATAATTTTAGGAAGAAGCTTTTTTAACAAGTTAGCAATTCTTTTGGTTAACTCTTTATAGGAAGCATTGCATAATGAGACAAGGCGAAATTTGGAAAAGGAAGAGGGGTTGCCTTCCTTCGGAATGAGTGCAAGGAATGACGAGTTGGTGCCTCCCCAGATCTTGCTTGACTTGTGAACATACTACAACATTCTAATGAAATCAAATTTAATTATATTCTAGCAATCCTTGTAAAAATGAATTTTGAATCCATCCATCTCTCGGGCTTATCAGGGACTAAATCCCATACCACACTCAATATCATTTCCTTAAAAATTTCCTCACCGTTCTCACTTTGGGTGATTATAGGAGGGATATTTTCCAGCATGAACATTGTTTCCTCTGGATCTGCCCCCTCTTTACTGAAATTTCTACTCTCAAATGAGTATGTGCATCTACTTTTATTTCTTCAAATGATCTGAGAGTCGAGCCATTCTCAATTGTAATTTCTTTGACATTATTCTTCCACAACTTGGCTCTCACTTTCTTATGAAAAATGAAAAAAAGTGGTGTTTTTATCACCAGAATTTAACCATAAAAAGTGGTGTTTCTATCACCAGAATTTAACCATGAGCTAGGTGACTTTAGCCTCCACTTTTCCTCCTCCGGAAATACTAAATTTTCTTCTTCAATCAACACTTTGGTGATCTGATCTGAGTCCATTCTATCTTGAATAGAGCCCAACTGCTCTCTGTATTCCTCTTTTGCTCGCTATGGATGAGAGTAAACCTTTTTGGCGTAATCCTTAAGGGCGAATTTGGTAGCTTTTAATTTCTCCTCTCATATGAAGACTGGGGAGCCGACCACCCACTTACTCCATACTTTGGAAATAGTTTCAATAGCAAATTTGTCCTGAAGCCGCAAAGGGATAAATCGATGACGAATGGGGCCATAATTAGGAGTATTCCTCATCAAAAGTGAAATGGGCCTATGGTTGGAAGCAACCCAAGGGATCATTTTTTATGAAATTGAAATACTACAGTCAAAGAATGCACTTTCAATTAGAAACCAGTCCAATCTTGTTACAATGTGCCCCGGGCCTATTATTTTATTTGACTATCTGTACCTCCCCTTGTTTGGTTTCACATCCACAAGATCCCAGATAAATATCAATTCTTCCATTCTCTCCCAGAGGGGGTCCCTAATAATACTCGCCTCCACGCGCCCCCCTCTTTTCTTTTTGACTAAGAGTGGTGTTGATATCACCAGCAACAACATTTCTCTTCCAATATTCTGAACTTCTCACTGTTGACAACGATTCCCATAATTCCACTTTTTCATTGTAAACTGAGGGCATATAAATTTTTATAATATTTATTTTCTCCCCTGTTCGCTGATGAGATAAACTTGTTAGCAGACTACGTATGATAAAAGAACTCCAATTGCAAAAGGAGAATATTCCATATCGTACATAGACCTCCAGAAGCACCTCTTGAGCTCATTGCTTGCCCTTCATTATTTTTCCATTGCATCTTACATAATCTGACAGATTCCTCAGCCTCTAATTT
>JASDQU010739718.1:252412-272601 GCA_032191745.1 Picea mariana | reverse complement strand
TATATATATATATCATGTGTGCATGATACCTTGAATAAAATTTGGAGAAACAAGGGAGTACTGAAATTAAAATAAATAAAGACATATATGGGCCCCACCTATTAATTATTATATATTATATATTATTATTATTATTATCATAAATAAGTTTCCCTGTTATTAACTAAAGTTATTTAAGTTTAGTAACAAAAGGTAGTTGAACCACTTGAGAACTACCTTTTGGAGAATAAAAGGAAGAGAGTAACGATAAATTAAATGGAAGATGAGAAAATATAGATAGATACTTTTGATAAGGTTTTCTCTTGTTTCAATTGAGATTTTTGATATTCATTCTTTTATTTTCAGAGTTTCAGGAGAGATAAGTCCTATTGTTGATAACATGATTACTCTAAATGTGGAAAATAAGGGTTGGGAAGCATAGAGTTTTGACACGCTTTAGAAGGCCATTCATTTATCTTGACAATCTATTTAGTTTGAATGGAATTTTTGAATTCATTTTCAACACTGATTAAGGATATTTTGCAGAGTCAAGACTATGATGAGCACCTGTCTTGGTATTTTTCTTTTAGGCACCTGTTGTATTTGTATGATTCAAAATTCCATCCTATACTTCAAAGTTTGATTATGGTCCAAACCCTCGCAGGGGTTTGTACTAAATAGGAACTTGGTTGTAATTTAGAAAAATCATTTATGGTTTCTTCTCAATTTGAGACTTGTGGTTTACTAGTTTTCATATGTATGTATTCTTGTATTTATTCATTTAAATTCTTATAAAATTTATTCACAAATATTTTTTATACTTTTTTTTAAACTTTTTTTTCAGCAAAATATACAAATTTGATAATAGCATCAGGCCCATAAACTTATTTCTTGAGGGATGATTGATATTTTTGAACATGATATAATCCCATGGTAACATTCCCACCTATCTCATATATCCTAATGAGATTCAAAAATGCTTGAGTGAGGACATTACCATTCCTCCATCAACATGCATTTGGTGACCATACTAGGGAATAATTTTACTCTCTAGTTTTTTTTCTTATTTTTTGACTTTATAATTTTTGTTTAATGACATTTCGTACCCGACATCAACCCAACTTGAGGTTTCCTGATCAAATAAGTATTGCATCTTGTCTTTTTTATTTTATTCTTGAAATTGCTTGTACCCATGAATAACTTGAACGTTTTTGGGATACTATAGCTTGAGATATTGAGATTCAAGATAAGAGAGAATTCCTTAAAAGGAAAGCTCAAAATAGGCCTCCTTAGTAGATTATTCTCTTATGTCCACCCAATCTTGTCTATCAATATGGTTAAGAGGCCAATATCCTGAATTCAACCATTTCTTTGAATAGGAAGGAAAGATGAAGTTTTAGATACTATTAAACCAAGACTTAGAAGATCTTTTTTATATTCTTCATGAGAAGTAACAAGAATTTCAATATATTTTCCTCCTAGGAAACCCACAATGACTTCATCCGATAGTTATGGTAGTACAAGTGGATCTAACTCTTCACAAGCTCTAGTTTTTTCTCTAATCGGAAGCATGTATAGTCACTCCAACCATGTAGTATCAACTACAAATCCTGCTAAAGTCATTGAACAATATGGTTTATTCAAATTTGAAGAATATTCACATGCTACTCCATGGCATATGTCTCTTCCTCTATATTTGGTACCAACTACCACACCTCTTCCTAAATTCAAGGATCACTTGCCTAAGTTTTCCGGTAATGACACTATTTTAGTCAATGAACATTTTATTTCTTTTTCAAATGAATGCCATAATATTGGGGTAAAAGAAAATGACACATGTATGAGAATTTTTGTCAATTCATTTGAAGGGAAGGCTATGACTGATTTCTTTGAACTACTTCCCAATATATTCACAACTTGAGCTGAATTATCGTATCGTTTCAAATCAACATATGGAAAACCTCAAAGACCAACAATTTTTCTTAGAGATTACAATAATATTGTCTATAACAAGGTTGAAACTATTAAATCTTTTAATTTAAATTTCACCAAATTGTATAATCAGATTCCAGAAATCATTACACCTCATAATCAAGTTGCATTAATGTACTATTATAATACCTTTCCTTCTACCTCTCATCATAGGATAGAAGAGAAGAATGCTAATAGTCTGGGATCTGCATTACATACATGTTTATCATTTGAGGAATAGTTGGCAAGAACGGGTCTTCCGATTAAGGAATTTATTAAACAAAATGATATATCAACTATGTTACAGTTGGTACAGGATATGAGCAATCAAATAATTTATTTCGAGAGAAAAGGGGTGACTTCTATGTCTTCTCCAGCTGAAACTTCTTCCTAGGATACCTTTATGAATCAACCTAATAATTTTTATCCTAACATCTATCAACTAAAGGATATTCTTTCTAGAACCTGGTGCAATTTTTGTGAGTGAAATCATGATGAGAATACCTGTGAGGTAAAAATGAATGCAAGATATTGTATCTTTGGAAAAAGAGCCAATACAACTAATGTTGCCTTAGATTGGGCTCCATATGAGGATGTCATGCTGAACAATACCCAAAAAAATTCTTATGCAAACAAGGACAAGAGTGGTCATACCAAGACTGTTGTTTCTCTTAGCACATCCTCTCAACAAGCTAAGACTATTGTTGTTCCTCAGGTTATAAAGGGTACACAAAGTCAAGAGGTTTCTACCTCTTCTTCTTCATGCAAGTACAATATTTTGAAACAACTGGATACAATAAAAGCATATAAATATTTATTGGATATGGTCATTGTCCCTAAACAACAAAGACATCTGAAAGATTTTATGGAAGGTAAAACTTCCAATATTTCTACTTTATATGAAGAGAATAATGAAGAAGGGATGTACACAAATAAGGTAGGTGTATAAAATCCTAGAATTTATGTTAGAAAACCTCCCTTCTATGTATTTGTAAAGATAATGGATAAAATTTCTCATTGTTTCCTAATTGATGGTGGATTAGGTCCTAATGTCATGACTAAGATCATCATGGAAGAGCTATGTATTTCATCTATGAATGAGAATTCAAAGAGTATGTTGTCTTATAATAGTCAACAAGAAGTTACAATTGGTGAAATCAAGGATGTGACCTTATTTTTTTGTGCCCACTCAGAGATAAGAACCACTTGCAATATTCAAGTGATTGACATGCCCATCAACAGTTATTCTATCATTTTGGGTAGAGATGGGAAAAAATTGACTGGTGGATACATTTCACTGGATGGGACACACATGTCTCTTTCCAAGAATGGAAAGAACATTATTGTTCTTAGGGAAGGACAAAATTCTCCTTATATAGAAAGTCTTCCACAACCTCATGTAAACTATATCGAGGAAGACATGGGTGTATACTCTATTTTTATGGAAGAAGATAATCATTTTGTCACACCCACTTCAGATCCTGAAGATGGAATGTGGCACATGAATTTTTATGGTGCATGTTCAAGTGAGGGTAATGGAGCAAGTATAACATTGTATTCTCATGTGGGGAAAATTCACAATTTCTCTTATAGATTAGAATTTGCTTGCAAAAACAATGTCACAAAATTTGAAGCCTTGATTCTTGGAATTGAAAATGATTTCAATATTTGTTAAGCCCTAAATAGTGGCAAATTACCCCTTAATTAGGGAATATTACATTAGTATTCTTATTTTATTTATGTCGGCTTGGATCCATTAGTTTTAATTGTACCTCCTAGTCTCCTATATATACCAAGGAGTCCTTTGCATTTGGAATCATTTGGTATTTGTAAATTTATGTGGTGTATAAGGAGGTTTCCCCCCTCGAAGAGACTTATTATCTGAAATTCTCTCTTTGTCAAGGGGTTGAGTACTTATTCTGAGGTGTTTTATGCAAGTTTGATATTTGGTTCCTAACATCTGGTATCATAGCTCAAGATCTTGGAGTTTCGTTGCTGCATATAAGATACCTTGGAAGTTTTGATATAACTCTTTTTATATGATGTTTCAGAAGGAAATCCTTGGAGGATTTATGAGACAGATCAAAGTACTTGCAGTTCACATTTAAGCTCCCTAGGCCTTATACTTTCGGATATATAGTCTGTGTAATATAGGGTTCTGGAATGATCTTAAATTTAGCCATCGCAAAATTTTCACTATAAAATGTTTTCTTTGACATTTCAGACCCTGAATCATGAAGGCTATTTAGAGAAATTATCAAGGTAGTTGTGATAACAATTTCATCTTTTGGGGCATCCTATTTTTGTAGATAACCCTGTGTAAGATAGTGTAGATGAATAGTCATATTAACTAGTCTCAAAGAGGTGTTTCGAGTAAAACAATGATATCTTCTTCAGTGAGTATCCAAATTAAGTTAGACCAATTGAATTGGATAGTGGATAGTATGTAGTATTTCTGATGCAAGTTTGAGAATCAAATATCAAATATTTTTCTCTTGGCACGCTTTACAAGTACACTCTCCTGGAAGGGAAGAAAACCATCAAGGTGTGGGGAAGTTACCATAACTTCCGCTTGACACATCTATTTTTTATCATACCTGTGGCATTCAAGAGAAGATGTATCAGAGAACTACAAAAGGAAATTTTCTGACCCAGAAGGGCCGAAATTTTGGAGGTACATCAGAAGAAAGATCGTCTAGTAGAACCACCTCGAAATCAAGGTTTAAAAATGATACTTGGCCAACATGCCACCAAAAAGGGGAACTTCTACACCAAATAATCCTTCAAACAATCTGTTGATGGGTCCTAGATCCATTTAACTCAACAGCAGGAACCAAACCCACTGCCGAGGCCCAATTAGACTCTGTAGCGTTTGATAGTGGAATGGTTCTCTAGATCTTTCAATCCAGCCAATTAATTGATAGGATTTACATATTGATTGAACAGATGTCTTCTTGTGAAAACCCCTCCTTTAGTTTGAATCTTATCTTTTTTTTATTTTCTTTTACTAGATGAGTCCGATAAAAGGATGTGTGCCAGTATAAACCAGCTGGTAAAAAGGGGGACAATTTAACTATTGGAGAAGGTTGAGCTCGGTATAACCATTTTGCTCAAGCATGCAAACAAAGATTTTCACATCTATGCTAGGCCTAGTATTAATATATTAAATTGTTGGTATTTCAATTATTGACTGAGATACAATTATTGAAAGAAAACATACATGCAATAAACAATGGCAAGAAAAATAGTTTCCTTAGCTCTAATCATTAATAACACATTAACACAACGATTTTCTTTCCATCATTAGAGACAAGAACTATAAAATATTGAATCAAATAACTTATCAATAGATTCAGAAACTCTTAATTGTTACAACATCCATTCATGAGATAAATTCAGAAGTAATTCCTCCTTAGATCCAATCACACATGCCTTTTATGAAAAAAAAAAGTTTGTCTCCTGTCGTAAACATGACTTATCAATTAAGGTAGCTCGAAAAATGTTCTTTACAATTCCAGAAATGAGGGTCTTTGCAAAAAGCATCGAAATCTTCTAACAGGTCGATCCTCTTATTTATAAAGAATTATTAACTAAAATAACTATCAAAAGTGCAAGCTAAGTAAAACAAAACATCACCACATGGCACTTTAAATTCTAAGTCTTCTAGGAGTTATCAAATGGTTTCACTTGTGCGGATGACTCTTCTCATAATCTGACCATTTGATGAAGAGTTCATCGCATGTGTTGGAATATGAGAATCTGTGTTGGTCCATTGGGGCCGAAAGGATCTCCTCTATATCCACTGCTCATGCCCGATACTTGACTAATTTAACACTTAATTGTTGTAACACTTTTTGAGCCTTTATCAAGTGATCCATGAACTATTGTACTTGACTCAGAGCCATGTTCGCCACCTTTTCTATCTCTGCAGTCCACGATGAGTCTTGTTGTACATTTAGTTTGACTATGTCATGCAAGTCGACAAAGTCCTCGGGTGCACTGAATTATGGGAGACTAATGTCTCTCATCACTCGAATGATATTGGCCCAGATCCTTTCATAATTGAACCATTTCTCTTGGATTTCCCACTGAGGTTCTTGGGCCATCTTCACCCTGTATTCGGCTCACTTCCTTATACAGTTGAGGCTTATGTCCCTTAGTACCATAATGCTGTGCTCTTTTGGGTCCTTGAGATTGTAGTATTTATGGACCTATGTCAGGAGGAAAACTCCAACGCACCCACCATTCTCATGATTGATCAAACATTTATGCACATTCGTGTGGTCGATGAGCCATTTCAGAACCTCAATGCAGGGGAAAACGGGGGTCCTGCTTGCCACCATGTGTAAATATGACCATCATATGTTGGGGAACACCTGGTCATTGAGTGACCTTACGTCCAAGTCGTTGTGTGGGATATACTATGGTTATTTTGCTCGGATAATTTTTTTGAATAGATTTCCCCACTATGGGAGCGCTACCTTGGATCTGGTGCTTGCCTCCATATCACCAAAGGCTGAATGCTGGATGAAATCTTTCTTTGTAACTATTTTGATGATAGGCTCCACCCTAGGGGCATACTCCAATTGCCCCGTGGTCCTCGGAGAGGAACCTTCACCTATGTATGGTTCTTTCAGATTTGGTGCTCTCGACAAGTGTCATGTGGTTGGCTTTCTCGGTGGCACTCTTCCTGCAACTAGAGTGGATTTTAGAGACCGTGTAAGAAATTGGATGAACATATATACATTATAACCAACGAATTGACAGACTTGTATACATACTTGCGAAGCTTGTTAAACCTATTTTTTTGATAATCAAGAGGGTCAATACAGTCTTCAAGTTGCTCGTTTTACTCCTTCGAACGCTCTGAAATTATCTTATGCGTAGAATGAATTTGTTCACAACGGTTCAAGAGATTTAAAAAGGGAATATCTTACCGTATCACATCATCCATTCAATTCGAGTTATGAGTGAAATTTCAACAAATATTCCGTCAAATCTTGAGAGGAGTTTGAACTTAAATTCATCGTGGGTTGATGCCGGAGGCACGAGTGGTAATGTAGTCTATCGACGATTTTAAAATGTTGTTTTCTAATTGAATCATGTTGTAGCAACTAATGCGGGATGAGGCCTTAAATAATTCCTTAAATATCCAAAATATGATTGTATCTAATGCCGCAAACGTCTCATCATTCTTCTCTTTCAGCTGGTGGATCGGGGGTCAAGATTGTGTGTGAACATTTTCATTGATATCCTCCTGCAAAAGCTCCAACACCGATTAATCTTACTGTATAGTGATGATGTTGAAAAAATGACTCGGAGGTGTGACTAGGACCTAGGGAACCAAGAATGACTTAGGATAGAACTAGACCGTATGACCATCTTACCCGGTAAAGATACGTGGCATTCGCGATCAGTGACTTAATTCGCTCGTATTAATCAGATTCAAGAATTTCCTTATGCTATTCATTCTAAAACCAAATCCTATCTTGTCGATGCCAAAAAATGTCATGGATCGGTGATTGACAATAAACCTACCCAAGTGCTCTAGGATGGACTCCCTTGAAAAATTCCTAATGCTGAAAATTCATCGGAGACCGGCGATCGAGGATAACTTCTTCGTGGTTGAAATCTTTGTTGTGATCTTTCTGGATTTTCCACGATCCCAATAAAGTGCATTGGGCATCGGATATCAACGATTTATTTTCATCCTTTGTTAATGACTGTCTTCCTCATGTTTTACCGATGTCAAAGGGGATCAACTATCTCTTGAACCTTTATGCGAAAACTTACGCAAACCAAAAATGCCTTTTGTTGATGCCAATGAAGATCGACGATCTATGAATTTTGTTTTCTGTGTGGTTACTTTACTTACTTAAATTCTTTCTGACGTTGAACCTAAGCACGTTAGGTGCAGTGTTTGGCTACCAATTCTTAATTTAGGTGTTAAGGTATTTTTAGTCACGGGGTTTCATAAGTTCAAACAAACCTGAATAGGTGGTGAGAGGAATAAAAACAAACAAATATAAAACATTTCCAAAAATGAAAACGAGTCAGACAGTGTAGAAAACAAGTGGTACCCAAAAAATGAAAAACATTGACAAGGCTTTTTAGGGTGTGTTGAGTGCTTAACAAATGGAGGCTTACTGGGCGAAATCAGAATCTCTATTCCTACCTCGAGCATAGATGATGCAAAATATGGTTAAGAACTTAACTGGTTTTTATCAGAGCCCCTTCTATCCTTGCATTTGAAATTCCTTGGTTGGTGAATCTTGGCCTGCCTATGGGGTTTCAATCTTTATTTCACCTTCATTTCCTTTAACCATGACCCATGCCCTCTTTAGACAAGACTAGAGTAAATAATTCACTGGCACCATGCCTTTTATTTATCATCATTCACTTGCTACGGTGTTGCTCCGCTACCAACGAGCATTCATAGCCCCAACGAAGTCACCTCGATGTCACATACCTTGTTGTGTTGCCAACGAGCATCCATAGCCCCGACGGAGTTATTTTCATACCCTCTCCTACCTTGCACTCATTTGATATAATTGATTTTATTTTGGTAGAATACCCTTAGCGAATGGGAGAGGAGGACGTCTGTGATTTGAAAAATGAGATGGTTAAGGTGATTTTTTGCTAGATTTGTCTTGAGGTACATGTAGTCCTTTCTAGCTTACCATATTTCCTTTTAGGTTTTAACAGACCACCAGGTGGACACTTCATCACTTTGCCAAGGTTATTTATTTGCACAGGTTAGATACATAACTCCTTCAAAACAGCCAAAATTCTCCCAATGCTTCTTGTGTTGTATGTAAGAATGAGTCAAGAACAAAGTTTGTCATACCACATGAACTAAGGTCAACTATTTCCTTTCTAAACACAAACTTCAAAAGAAAAAAAAAATTACTATAACAAGAAAAACAAAAAATGAAGAACTCCCCAATCATTCTACCTAAAAACAAAGTATCGTGAAAACACACTCATTTTTTTTTTTAACAAAAATATTGTTTTAGGGCTTGGAAATTCACCGTGAGGGCGTCAGGTTCCCCCCTCAGATTTTGCAACCGATACGTTCCTACCCCAATTTTCTCGACTAGTTGAAAAGGTCTAAGACATAGATTCTAAAACTTCGAATGTTTTTCCTTCGCCTCATTTGCTCTATCCCATTTCAGGACTAAGTCTCCTACTTCAAAATTCTTCTCCTTGGCCTTCTGCTTATCAAACCATCTTTTAACTATCTGCTGATGAGAAATGAACTTTGATTTTGATTTCTCCCTTTCTTCTTCCAGCATGAGGAGGGTATCAATTGTCTATTGAATGAATGATGAGGTTTCTCCTCTAGAATACTAAGCAAACTAAAGAGATGGAAGATATATCATGTTCGGGAGAATGGCTTCTTGCCCGTATACCGGAAAGTATGGGGAATTCCCTGTAGCTTCCTTGGGTGTTAGTCTATCAACCCATAAGGCATGATGAAGTGAACTGTGCCAATTCCTCTGATTGTCTTCAACTATTTTATTTAATATCCTCACTAGGTTCTTATTAGTTGATTCTGCCACTTCTTTCCCCTGTGGATAGTAGTTTGCAAAGTTTCTGATTATGATTCCTTTGTCTAAAGAAAACTCTATTAATAGGGTGGAATAAAAGTAACCGACATTATCGAAAATAAGGATGGAAGGCATACCAAACCTTGTAATCAGTTGTTGTTCTATGAATTGGATCACCACCTTTTCGTTCACTTGATTCAGAGGGACAACCTCTGCCTATTTCATGAAATAGTATGTGGAAGTCAGTATGTATCTATGTTGTTTTGAAGAACTCAGTGTAATTTCTCCTATGATATCTAACCCCCATTGTTTGAATGGCCTGGAGATGGCCACAGGTTGAAGTGGGACAACTTCTCTCTTTTCCCTCCCCATGCTTATTTGACAAGTTTTACAGTTCCTAGCGTATGTGTGAACATCCCTGAACAGGGTAGGCCAATAATAGCCACCTCTCAGTATTTTGTGAGTGGTGGTATTCCCTGCGAAGTGTCCTCCTGTAGGACCATCATGGAGCTCCTTCAAAATCTTGTCTGCATCTTCTCGTTTGAGACATCTTAGAAGTACCCCATTATAATTAACAGGGAAGAACACCGAATTTATGAGGCGATATTGTGATGATTTTAGCTTGAGAGCTCTCCTTTTCTCAGGGTTCAGGTTTTCTAGGAAAGTCCCATGGTGTAGGAGATAAGATAGTTTCCCATACCATGACTCCTTCCCTGGGGAGACAAATGAATCTTCACCACACCATAATGCTAATTCATTCTCCCATCCGGGGTCTTCGTTTAATTGGTCCTGGGCTTCAACTTCTAGTTTACATAATCCTTGTCCCTTAACCAGTTTGGCAGGTTTTATATCAAGATCAAATTCTTAGACCACTGCCATCTAGTTCCCTCTTATTTCCCCCATCTCTTACTGAGTGAATAGGGATCAGACTGCGGGGTGAGGCACAATGACTTTGGTGTGGTTCTTTAGGATGTAAGATATGAAGTGTTTCACTGCCTTTTACACCACATAATCCTTCTTGTCTATCACAGGGTAATTAAGTTTGACCCCTTGGAGATTAGTGATCATAAATGAGACCGGGGCCTCATTGTTGTTATCATCCTTCTGAGTCAATACTGCAACTAAAGATTGGTCGGAGGAAAAAGTGTAGAGGAATAAATATTTTCTAAAGTTGGGACTTTGCAACACTGGAGCTTGAGATATCACAGTCTTAATATTACTGAAAGAACTTTTTCGTTCATCATCCCACTTAAATTCAACATCTTTGTGAATCATTTTTTGTAGGGGTTTGATAGTTTCAGCGAAATCGGGGGTGAAATTTCTCACAAAATTGATTTTCCCAAAGAAGGATTGCATAGCCTTTTTGTTGTGGGGTAATGGAAGCTGAGCTATGGCCCTAATCTATTCTGGGTCTATGAGAATTCCTACTTGGGATATAATATGACCTAGTAGTTTCCCTTCCTCGACACCAAAGATAGTTTTCTTAGGGTTTAAGGATATATCATATGTCCTACACCTTTCAAAAATATGGGTTAAGTGTTGGATGTGATCTTCTCTTTTCTTTGAATACACAGTCATGTCGTCCAAATAGACTACTACACATTTATTGATTATTCCTCGAAATGATACGTCCATGTCCCATTAGAAAGTGCATTGATTAACCTAAAGGGCATGCATTTATAAGCAAAGGTTCCCCACTTGGTTCAGAAGGTAGTTTTCAAATTGTCTTCCTCTGAAACTAGAACTTGGTTATAACCTGAAAAATCGTCCAGTAGGGAGAAAATATCAGAACCAGACATGGTCTGCAAGAGTTTCTCCATCGGTGGGACTAGGTAGTTGTCCTTTTCTGATGCTCTGTTGAGGTTTCTAAAATCTACACACAGACAGATCTCCCTAGAATTTTTCCTAACAAGAACCAAATTTTCTACCCATGCAGAGTCTAACCTGAAAGATGATTTTAGCATCTAGTAATTTTTTTAACTCCTGACACATGAGAGGTTCCAGAGATGGGTGATACTTTTGAAGCTTTTGTTGGAAGGTTTTTACTCCAGGTTTTTATGGGATTGTGTGGTGAATGATATGAGTATTGTAAGTTTTCATATATCGGTAGGACCATGAAAAAAAATCTTGATATTCTCTGAAAAGTTTGAGATAAGCCTTCCTTTCTTCTTTTTATACTGTCTTGTTGAGATTTATATTCTTTGGGTTCTCCGGGGTTCCTATATTAGTGATTTCGTACATGGGACATGAAATCCCTATCTTTGTGTTTGTTGACCCTTTAAATATTTCCCTTAAGTCAAAAAGGTTTTCTAAATTGGCTACCCCTTTTGGTATCATGTGAAACCTCGGTTTGTCAATTGATTGATCTATTTCATCTCTTTTTGTGTGGCGATCGGTTTCTACTATTTGTTTCTGAAATATTTCATCGTCGATAGCCAGATCTTTAAAATTTTCCTGATTGGTTAAAATTTTTATGATTTATTCATCTCCTTCAAAGACCTTCCAATTAGAAATATTGTTGGGCACCGATGGTTTGTAGAGTAGCTCCACAGTGAACCGAGAGGCTTCATAGTATTCTAAAGGGGATAACCTTAAGGAAACCATGGCCATGGAATCAAACAATGTGTTCTTTGTTCTGGGATCGTTGTAATGTTGAAGGCCTCAAATTGTTCTATTAGTCTGTGCACTTTCTGTTGATAATTCCTTAGGTGGGGGAAAGTTGCAATGTATAGTGTTCCTTACTTGTCTAACGATGATTTTAGAGTCTCTGAAAACCTTTAGTTCTTTAACGTTCAAGTCTATGGCTTTCTTTATCCCTTGTACTAGAGCTTCAAACTCGACGATGTTGTTTGTGCATTCAAATTCTAGTTTGCAGGACAAGAAATTTCATTTACCTTTTGGACCAATGAGGATACACCCTGCCCCTAACCCTTCTTATGACTTAGACCCGTCAAAGTACAAGGTCCAAACTTGTGAGTGAAAACCATCAGTTTGTTTTTTCCTACCACTTTCCTCCTTTCCTCCTATCTGCTCTGTGGTTTTTAACCGAGGTTCTTGATAGAAGAGGATTTCTTCTTCCACCGTCGACAAATTTTATTGAAATGTCATTTCGGAATTTTGAGTGAGGGGGACATCAAATGAGAGGGGGGAGAATTTCCCAAAATCAGATTCGAAGGAATAATTGCCTAATACGGGAAAATATGTCAAAGAGGGCTCATTGAGGGTTTCTAGGTCGGTGACAATATGTTTAAGATATCTTTCCCTATCGATCCTAATCATATTCGTATGTCCCTTTAATGGAAACCAAAGGTGAGCCCAGTCTATACCAAAGTATCCGTTTAACTTCTTGGACCAATCTTGACTGAGTAGCAATCCATAAGCTTCTAGGATATCTACTACAATGATGTCAATTACTTGAACACATTTTGGGTGAGTCGCCATCCTGATCATGACATCTTTGAGATCTCCCATAACCTTCACCTAGGTTCTGTCTAGTTGTATCACATGTTTATCACTTTTGAGAGGGACTATGTTTAGTTTCTTGCATACAAAAAATGGCATAACATTAGAGGATGCTCCTGAGTCAACCAAATAATTGTGAAGGTTTCTATTGAAGACTTCAAATGTCAGGAGGAATGGTGGGACAAAAGGATTTCCCTTCTTATCTTCAGAGAAAGCGTTCATAGTTGGTTTATTTCTTAGATATGAGAGGGCTTGGTTTTCTCCATGATCAATGTTTGTTGTAGGATTTTCCACTGACTTCAAAGCTTGTAACAAAAAGTCCTTTTGCTGGGGGATTCTACACAAGTCCATGACAGATATATTAGCCTTCAATTTTTTCAAATATTCTACTATGTTGTAGTCTAGCTTGGGATATTCTTAGGTATGGATGTTTATAGGATTTCTTTGGGAGACAAAAGATTATTTTGAGTGATCGAATGTTTATTTTCCTATCGAAGTGTGGGCCATGGTAAGGTTGTTTGAGACCGTGTGACCCCTACTTCATGTTTTCACAGCCAATACGTTTGCGTGTGGTTCTTGAACCTCAAATAGATCATTGGAAGACATTGGTAGGTCAGGGTCCCATATCATCATGGATGTTTCTTCCGGTGGATAAACTTCTTCTTGATCAACAATATTCATAGCTGAGTCGCTTGATTGTTCGGTAAGGGAAACCTCATCTAGAAATTGGTTGGCCATCAAATTCGTGGCATGCACCCATTGTGGACAGTCTCTTTCAGAATGATTATCTTGGTGATAGGTATAGAAAGAGTCAGATGCTACATTTCCCAGATCGATGTTTAAGTTGGTTGGGGGAGGTTCAATTGCTTTGAACGGTGGATTTATTTAAAAAAAGGGTTTATAGGGCCTTTGACCTTAGTTTCCTTCCTCTGCATTTCTTTTCATGTCTATGATTTCGTGACAACTTGTTTACCATTCATTGTAGGTATTCTATGTCTCCACTTCCTTTTTCGGGACCTTGTTATGTTTGTTTTCCCAGGGGTTTGGTAAGAAAGAGTCCTCTCCTGGGAGGAGGTGGAACTTCCTTCTTAACTAATGAGACCTATTTACATCCCTTCATTTGGAATTCTATTTTTTTGGTTTCCTCAAAATTCTAAGCTAAGGTTGTTTTGGCATCCCTCTTCACAAACATGGAAATGGAAGATGTGAGAGCATTAGCACATACTTCAATTTGCAGCTCCCGAGTGGGTGTAGATTCGGGTTGAAATTTGTTTAGGATAATGGTGAATCGTTGATTGAAGTCTTTAAACTTCTCCTTTGAAATCATGGTGGTGACGAACAACTCAAACATCAAAGCTTCTGTAGTGGTTTCTTTAGAAAATTTATCTAGAAAATCCTTTTGAAACTTCATACAACTAGTTATGGACCCTACAAGTAAGTTAAAATACCACGTGGAGGCCTAATTCTCAAAAGTATAGGGGAAAATCTTGCATACTACTTCTTCATGTTGGACATTCATCAGTCTAATAACTAGTATGAATTTTTTGATATGGTCTTCAGGAAATCCTGAGGTTTCAAGGTCAAATTTAGGGAGTGACTTTTTTGGATGTCAAGGATGGCCAGAGCATCTCTGGCCAACCAAGGTTGATTATTCTGAGCTAGGTTTCCCCTTTATTAATTATGATCATTGTTATCTTCCATGTCATCTGAATTCAACACTGAGCATTCCGAGTTAAACCCTTCTTCGTCAGAAAAATCCTCGGGCTCAGAGCAGTTACCGACTGGTGTTTTGGGGATTAGATTAAGGGGATGTTTGATTTCGGTGAGGGAAAAATATATCAGGTCTTCTACTGTGTGAAAATAAACCTGGTTGGGGGTGTCGACCACTGGTCTTCTTACTTGTCTTCTACGAGGAAGTAACAGAGATAAGGGTAGTGCCCCCATTTGTCGGGCGTAAGCTCTTATGCTTCTTCTGAACTGGTTCAACTCCTCGTTGAGAAGAGCGTAAGGTATTCCAGGAATAAATTTTCTTCCTCTGGCTGGGGTGAGTTACTCATTTCAAGAGTACTCTATGTGTGTGGGTTGTCTTGAGAATGACTAGCCATGCATGTGGGTTGTTTCGATTCTACAGGCTGTGTGAAATATTAGATTAGAAATATTTTCAGCCATTCAATATTCATGCCCTCCTTCTAGCGCCAATTATGTTGAGGGGTCCTAGATCCCTTTAAATCAACAACAAGAACCAAACCCGCCACCAAGGCCCAATTAGAATCTGGGGTTTTTTTTATAGTGGAATGGTTCTCCAGATCTTGTGATCCGGCTAATTAATAGATGGGATTTACGTAATGATTGACAAGATGTCTTCTTGTGAAAACCCCTCCTTCAGTTTGAACATTCTCTTTTTTGTATTTTATTTTACTAGATGAGTCTCATAAAAGGATGTGTTCTAGTATAAACCAACTGGTAAAAAGGGGGAAAATTTAACTACTGGAGAAGGCTGAGCTCAGGATAACCCTTGTGCTCAAGCATGCAGACAAAGATTTTCACACCTATGACAAGCCTAGTATTAATACATTAACTTGCTAGTATTTCAATTATTGAATGAGATACAATTATTGAAAGAAAACATACATGCAATAAACGATGGCAAGAAAAATAGTTTCCTTAGCTCTAATCATTAATCACACATTATCACAACGATTTTCTTTCCATCATTAGAGACAAGAACTATAAATATTGAATCAAATAACTTATCAATATATTTAGAAACTCTTACTTGTTACAACATCCATTCATGAGATAAAGTCAGAAGTAATTCCTCCTTAGATCCAATCACACATGCCTTTGATGAAAAACAAAAGTTTGTCTCCGGTCCTAAACATGACTTCTCAATTAAGGTAGTTCAGAAATAGTTCTTTACAATTCCAAAAATGAGGGTCTTTGTAAAAACCATCGACCTCTTCTAACAGGTCGATCCTCTTATTTATAACAAACTATTAGATAAAAATAACTATCAAAAGTGAGAGCTAAGTAAAACAAAACATCACCACATGGCACTTTCAATTCTAAGTATTCTAAGAGTTATCAAATGATTTCACTTGAGTGGATGAATCTTCTCATACTATGACCATTTGACAAAGAGTTCCTCGCATGTGTTTTCATATGAGAATCTGTGTTGGTCCATTGGGGCCGAAAGGATCTCCTTTATCTCCATTGCCCGTGCCTCATACTTCATTAATTTCACACTTAACTATTGTAACACTGTATGAGCTGATCGGGTGCTTCATGAACTACTGTACTTGACCTGGCGCCATGTTTGCCACCTTTTCTATCTCCATAGTCCACGATGAGTCTTGTTCTGCATGTAGTTTGACTATGTCATGCAAGTCGATAAAGTCCTCGGGTAGGCCGAATTCTGGGAGATTGATGTCTCTCGTCACCCAATTGATCCAGGTCCAAATCCTTTCGCAATTGACCCATTTCTCTTGGATTTCCCACTGAGGTTCTTGGGCCATCTTCACTCAGTATTTGACCGACTTCCTTATATGGTCAATTTTGTTGTCCCTTAGTACCCGAATGTCATGCTCTTATGGGTCCCTGAGCTTGTAGTATTTTTGGACCTCTGTCGGGAGGAAACCCCCAAGGCACCCACCATTCTCATTATAGATAAAAAAATTATTCCTGTATGTGTGGTTGATGAGCCATTTCAGAACCTCGATGCAGGGGAAAACGGGGGTTCTACTTGCCACCATGTGTAAAAATGATAGTCAAATGTTGGGGAACACCTGGTCATCGAGTGACCTTATGTTCGAGTCATTGTGTAGGATATACTCTGGGTATTCTTCTCGGATAATTCTATTGAATAGATTCCCCCACTGTGGGAGCGCAACCTTGGATCCGATTCTTGCCTCCGTATCGCCAAAGGTCAGAGCTTGGATGAAAGATTTATTTGTATATGTTTTGATGACAGGCTTCGCCCTAGGGGCGTACTCCAATTTCCTTGCGGTCCCTAGAGAGGAACGTTCACCTATCACTAGTTCCTTCATCTTTGGTGCTCTCAGTGAGTGTCTTGTGGTTGGATTTCTTGGTGGGATTCTTCCTACAACTAGAGTGGATTTTAGAGACCGTGTAAGAAACTGGATGAACATATATACATTATAACCAATGAATTGACAGACTTATATACATACATGCAAAGCTTGTTAAACTTATCTTTTGATAATAAAGAGGGTCAATACAGTCTTTGAGTTGCTCGTTTTTCTCCTTCGGACGCTCTGAAATTATCTTATGCGTAGAATGAATTTATTCAAAACGGTTCAAGAGATTTAAACAGGGAAGATCTTACCATGTCACATCAGCCATTCAATTCAAGTTATGAGTGAAATTTCAACAAATCTACAGCCAAATATTTAGAGGAGTTTGAACTTAAATTCATCATAGGTTGATGGCAGAGGCGCGGGTGGTAATGTAGTGTATCGAAAATTTTAAAATGTTGTTGTCTAATCGGCGCACGGGGTAGAAAATAATGTGGGATTGAGCATTAAATAGGTCATTAAATGTTCAAAATCTGATCGTATCTAATACCGAAAACGTCCCATCGTTTTGCTCTTTCAGCTGGTGAATTGGGGGTCAGGATTATGTGTGAAAATCTTCATTGAAATCCTCTCGCAAAAGCTCTGACATCGATTTATCTTACCGTACAATGCTTATGTGGAAAAACTGACTCGGAGGTATGACTAGGACCTAGGGAACCAAGAACGAATCGGGATAGAACTAGACTGTACGACCCTTTTACCCGGTAAAGACACGTGGCATTCGATATCAATGACTAAATTCTCTCGTATGAATCAGAGTTGGGACTTTCCTTAGGTTATTCGTTTCAAAACAAAATCCTAGCTTGTCTATGCTGAAAAATGTCAAGGATCGACGATCAACGATAAAACTACCCAAGTGGTCTAGGATCGACTCCCTCGAAAAAGTCTTGATGTTGAAAACGCATTGGAGACCGATTATCAGGGATAAATTCATCGTGGTTGAAATGTTTGTTGTGATCCTTCTGTATTTTCTCCGATCCCGATAAAGTACATCGGGCATCGGCTATCAAAGATTTATTTTCGTCCATTGTTAACGTCTGTCTTCCTCGTATTTTACAGATGCTGGAAGGGATCAAATATCTCTCAAACCTTTATGCGAAAAACTTATGCAAACCAAAACTTCCTTCTATCGATGAAGATCGATGCTCGATGACTATTATTTTCTGTGTGGTTCTATTACTTACTTAAATTCTTTCTGATGTTGAAGATGAGCGCGTTAGGTGCAGTGTTTAGCTGTCGATTCTTAATTCAAGTGTTAAGGTATTTTTAGTCATGGGGTTTCATAAGTTCAAACAAACCTAAATAGGTGGTGAGAGGCATGAAAACAAACAAAGATAAAACATTTCCCAAAATGAAAACGAGTTAGACAGTGCAGAAAACAAGTGGTACCCAAAAAATGACAAAAATTGACAAGGATTTTTAGGGTGTGTTGAGTGCTCAACACAATCCTACTTGGAATGTTAATGAAGGTGAAGAAATGCGTAGGGACATAAATGATTTACAAAATAAGACAGTAATAAAAGATGAATTACAAGGCATGATGGATTCAGCTAAAGCTACGTTGGAGGCAATCATGGATACTAAGATGGATGGTTTAAAAAGGGAGATCATGGAAGGATTGAAAAATTTCCTAATAGAGAGGCCACCATATTCATATTATTTTCATAATGAAATGAAAGCAGGGATATTACAATGAAATACACACAAACATTTCCAGAAATAGAGAAATACAACAATACATGTTTTCTATTAATGAAAGAAATGTACAGGGGCTATAAAAATACCAAGTGAATGAACTAACTAGAATGGTGGCAGCTTATCTCCAAGAAAATATGCGAAAACTACACTCATTAGAAAGAATATGAGTACAATGAGGGTCTGAAGGACGGTTGACAATAAACATGAATGCCCAAACCCTAGACATCCAAAAACCTAACCCTAGGAGATGAAACACCAAAAGTTATGTGGTCCTCGATGGGTAAGTTGGTACCTCAACTTCCCGGGGCATAACTTCTACATATGACCTCCATTGTAGGCATGTGGAAACATGTTGGAAAGGTATTTTCTATAACTACATAATATGTCGTCAAACTCTGAATCTGTTTACATTTTGACTATGGAAAGCCAAAAAAACACCGTTTAGGGCCCCAAAATGGCTCTAGAAGTACATAAATATGTACTAACATAAACAATTCCAAAATAAGCTAGCTAGAATAGGTGGGAAACCACCAATATCCACCTGGATGCTGTGTAGGGCTTCAGGATAGCCCCAGAAGTGCATAACCCCCAATTACAAAGAGATGTCACCATTGCATAGAAACGTGCTGAATTGAAAATTGTCAATATGAGCCAAGTGGAATTTGGAACAGGTGGGTGGCCACCAATATCCACCTGGATTAGTCCTCCCCCCTTAGGAAGCAATTGTGTCCATTGCGTTGAGTTCCCGAGGAAGAGGGGAAATCATTTGTTGAATATGAATTTTGGTGAGATGCTTTCCTTTCTAGAGAAGTTGTGTTGCATGGTCTGTAGAAGGATGCATGAACCTGTTGCTGGTGGGGTTGAATTTGTTCAACCAACCTATTGTATCTTGGCTTGATAGGGCATTGTGTAGGCACCATCATAGGTGAGGAAGAAATATCTTCTTTCCCTTTTGCATTATGCTTTTGTTGGATAGAAGGTGTTGAGGTTGCAGTGGTTGTAGTGGCCTTCTATTCATCCTTTGAATAGATTGTGAAGAGGCTGAATTTAACAGTATGAGAGATTACCTTGTGACACTATTTTGGTGAAACAATAGTTGAAACTACCTTTGGTATCTTGTAGAGATGACCCCCCAGAGTAATAATGACACTACGGGGTCGAGAATCATAAACAACATGATGTTTCTACATATATGGTTGTCCCAAAACAAAATCACATACATTAAGATGGGAAACATCAAACATTACCTCATCCTTGAAGGGTCGGATCCCATAAGACAGGCGACTCTACTGGTTGACACAAAGATCTTGTCCCTGGAAAAGACACCCAATGTTGTAAGGCTACAGGTGTGGTGTTGTCGACAACCCCAACTATTTGAAGACCTCAGCTGAGCTGAGGTTATTTTGGATTCAACTATCAACAATGAAATACAATG
>JASDQU010739718.1:229922-245489 GCA_032191745.1 Picea mariana | reverse complement strand
CTCAATCTTTTTTCCAACAATTGGTATCAGATCTGGTGCCTTTGATCAAAGGTAGATCCATAAGCTTGATCATGACTAGTCATGAAGTAAGTTCAACTAATAGAGTCCCTCTGTTTGATGGAACAAACTTTTCCTTCTGGAAAATAAGGATGAGAACATATTTAATGTCCCTGGGTGCTGATGTTTGGGATGTCGTTGAAACTGGATATGTGAAGCACTTGGCCTCAAAATATGACAAGCTGGAGTTTATCTTTAATGCAAAAGCAATGAATTCCATCCTCAATGGACTTACAGAAGCTGAGTTTTTCAAATTCATGCACTGTGATTTAACAAAAGTTATGTGGGACAAGATGATGAGTAGTTATGAAGGTAATGAAAAGGTGAAAGATGCAAAACTTAAGACTCACAAATAGAAATTTGCACAGTTAAATATGGATGAAGACGAAACTATTAGTAAGTACTTCTTACGTATAGAAGAACCTGCCAACACTATGAAAGGTCTAGGTGAAATGATAGATGAATCTTTTCTAGTCCAAAAAATATTAAGCTCTCTTCCTGATAGATTTAAATCAAAGGTCTCTGCTATAGAGGAAATAACTGATCTCAAAGTGTTGACACTAGATCAAATTCTTGGAACCCTAACTGCTTATGAAATGAGAATCACCAAAGAAAAATTCACTAAAAGAGAGGCATCCTTTAAAGCAGAGAAAAACACAGAATCCGATATAGATGAGATTGAAGCAAATTTTGTGAGAAGACAGACGAAAGGATCAGGAAAATACAAAGGTAAACTTCCCTTCAAATGTTTCAACTGTGGTAAGATAGGTAATTTTTCATCTAAGTGTCCTTACAAAAGAAAGGATTAGACATATGACGATGAAAAAAAGAATAAACACAAGAAGGTCTATAGAGAGAATAATTTTAAGAAGAAAATCCTTTGTGTAAACAATGATGACGATCCTTGAAATGATGAAGACAATGACTCTTCTATTGAAAGTAAAATAAATGATGTCATCCTAATAGCCTTAGAATATCTAAACACTAAAGATACAGGAAGCGAGTTCACTGATTGTGAAGCAATAGTAGATCTTGAAGGAGAAATTTTCAGTGCCATGGAAGAGATTAATAGACTCAAAGAAAAGAAAAGAAAACAAAAACAATTACTGCTCAGGTATGAGAAAACATGCAATGAACCATCCGAAGAAATTTCTCTGTTGAAAGTTAAGTTAGAAGAAGCTAAGAGGATTGAGGACATCCTCACACAACAATTAAAGGAAGCCAAAACAAAAGATGAAAAATTGGAAGCTGAAGTAGTGTCTGTCAGAAAAGATCTAGAGAAATTTCAGGCCTTATATCATCAGAATCTGACAAGTATTAAAGCCTCAGAAGGATTAGCCACCATTCTGAATTAGCAAAGGAATCCAAAGTTGAAAATTGGTTTGGGATATGAATAGGGATCAAGTAGTGGTCAATCAAGGAACAAAGAATCCATCAAGTTTGTGAAATTTACAACCATTGACAACAACAAACTTGTAGAAACAAAGGAATATAATCAACCGCCAAGGAGGAGTGAAGAAAAAGGTACCAGAACTGAATCTGTAGAACAAATAAATAATACACCCTCTGCTAAAGGAAATCATCAGCATGGAAGAAATGGACCTTCTCAAAGAAGACAACCATTTTCCAGGTACAAATATTTTTTCTATGGATATTGTTTTTACTGTTCTAAATTTTTCCACAAAGCTGTAAATTGTTCATTAATATTTAGACATGAGAAATCAAGACACCCAAGGAACAAAAAAGAATGAGACAACCAAGTAACAAACAAACACATACTACAAATCATGTGATGGCTGGGAAAAGGATGCAGATTAAACATAACAATTGTTATGATCCTTTATTCAATGAACTAGAATGTTACATTTGCCATGATTATGGACATAAAGCTCCAGACTGTCGCCTAAAGAACTATAAGAAAGTTTCAAATCACAGAGCTGAAAATGTCAATGTTTGGAAGAAGAAAGAAGACAGCAAGTGTGGATTAGTGTTGGAAGCTCAAAGACAAAAGAACCCCTGGTATATTGACAACGCATGCTCCAGTCATATGAAAGGTGACAAAAGTAAGTTCCTATCACTCAAAGAAAGTACATCAGGAAATGTGACCATTGGAAATGATGCTCTGGGAAAGATCAGAGGTAAAGGTCTAGTAATATTAGGTAATGGAATATCCAAGGCTCAATATGTATTATTTGTTGATGTATTAAAGCATAATCTTCTTAGTGTCAATCAAGTGTGTGATGGAGGATGTGAATTCACTTTCACTGCCAAAGGTTGTCAAATAAAAATAATGAACACAAGAGAGATGATTGCAAAAGGGGTTATAACTGCAAACAATGTCTATGTTCTGAAGAAATATAAGGAGAATGTCATTTAAGCAAATTTGATGAAATTTGGTTATGGCACAGAAGGCTTGGACACCTGAATTTTGATCATATTGTGAAGCTAAATAATGAAGGTGTTGTGAAAGATCTTCCAAGAATATCTAAGCCTCATAACTCTGTATGCAAATCCTATCAAATGGGGAAGCTGACTCGTGTTCAATTCAAATCAAAGAGTTTCACATATTCAAAGAAACCACTTCAACTTATTCATATGGTTCTGTGTGGACCATCACGAAAGGAAGGAATTGGAGGAGAATGTTACTTTATGCTGGTCATTGATGACTTCTCCAGACTTATGTGGGTTGCCTTTATGAGAGAAAAATCTGATGCATTTGAGAAGTTCAAAACGTTTAAGGCATTAGATGAGAATTAGATAAGAAGGAAGTTAAAGGTAATTCACTCAAATAGGGGAGGAGAATTTCTGTCAGAGATTTCAAGGAATTATGTGACAGACATGGAATTAAAGGAGAATATACTATTCCAAGTACTCCTAAACAAAATGAAGTTGTAGAATGCCAAAATAGATCAGTTCAACAGATGGCAAGGGATATGATGAGTGAAAGGGACATTTCAAAAACCTTCTGGGTGGAGGTTGTTCACACAGCTGTTCATATTCTAAACAAAGCGCATCTAAGGCTGAACAGTGATAAAACTCCATATGAGCTGTGGTTTGGTGGACTTGCATCAATCAAGCACTTCAAAGTATTTGGAGGTAAATGCTACATAAAAAATAATGTTGATCATCTAGGAAAATTTGATGGTAGAGATGATGAAGGTATCTTCTTAGGATATGCAACTAACAGTAAAGGATACAGATGCTTTAAAAAAATAATGCATAAATTAGTAGACTGTATTGATGTTCGAATTGATGAAGAAGCTCCTATAAAAGATCAACAAAGAATAAGCATCAAGTCAAATGAAGAAGATGGTGAGGATAATGAAAATTAATAACATCAAATCTCAGAGTCACAAGAAGATGATGAATCAGGTGGATAAGAGACACCCAGACAAGAAGAGTCAAGACAACAATCAACATCAAATCCTTCCTCCAGAATTACTCAAAAGAATCATCCTACAAGTCAGATAATTGGTGAGAAAGACAAAGGTATACAAACCAGGAGAAGGATAATCAAAGACATCAAGCAATCACATATAGCATTCATATCCATGGTGGAACCCAAGAACTTTAATGAAGCCAATAAGGATGTAAATTGGTTAAAACAATGAATGAGGAATTGAAGAAAATTGAAAAGAATGATACCTGGGAACTTGTTCCTAGGCCAGTAAGTAAAAATGAAATAGGATCCAAATGGGTCTACAAAAATAAGATGAATGAGAAAGGAAATATTGTAAGAAATAAGGCTAGATTGGTCTGCAAAGGGTATGCTTAAATAGAAGGACTGTATTTTGATGAAACATTTGCGCCTGAAGAAAGATTAGAAGCTATTATAATGTTTCTTTCCTATGCTTTTCATAAGAAGTTTAAAGTCTACCAAATGGATGTCAAGTCAGCTTTTCTAAATGGAGATATAAAAGAAGAAGTCTATATGGAACAACCAGAGGGTTTCCAACTATCAGATAACCCTAACCTTGTCTGCAAGCTGAAGAAAGCCTTATATGGGTTGAAACAAGCTCCTCATGTCTAGTATTATAGATTGGATAAGTATCTTCAAGACAAAGGGTTCAAGAGAGGAACAATTGACTGCAATCTATATATCAAAACAAAGGATAATGATTTTCTCATTGTGTTGGTATATGTAGATGACATCATCTTCATAAGTAATAATGCTTCATTGGTACAATGGTTTGCTTCTGCCATGCAGTCTGAATTTGAAATGTCTATTATAGGGGAACTATCATTTTTTATTGGTCTGCAAATTACTCAGAGGTCTAAAGGAATATTTCTTTCTCAGGAGAAATATCTAAGAGAAATGTTGAAAAGGTTTCAAATGGAATATTCTACACCTATAAGAACACCTATGGTCACTGGATGCAAGATAATAAAGGATGATGACTCACATAATGTTGATCAGAGTTCATATAGGTCTATGATAGGAAACCTATTGTACATCACAACATATCATCCAGACATAATGCATGTTGTTGGAATGGTAGGAAGGTATCAGTCTTCACCTAAACAAAGTCATTTGCTAGTTGTCAAAAGAATATTCAGATACTTGAAAGGAACAATGAACTATGGCCTATGGTATCCTAGGAATCATAATTTTCAATTATCAGTCTATTCAGATGCTGATTGGGCTAACTACATAGATGAAAGGAAAAGAACAAGTGGAGGTGCATTCTTCTTAGGAGATTCTATTGTAGCATGGTTGAGGAAGAAGCAAGGTTCCGTTTCCTTATCAACTACATAAGATGAATACATTGTAGCTGCCACTTGCTATACCCAAGTATTGTGGATGATTCAGACACTTGCAGACTTGGAGGTCAAATATACTACACTGATTCCAATTCATTGTGATAATACAAGTGCAATTAGTGTGTCAAAGAATCTTGTATTTCACTCCAAGACCAAGCATATACCCATCAAGTATCACTTCTTGAGGGAACAGGTTATCAATACTGTTGTTTCTTTTCATTATATTCCATCCAAAGATCAGATTGTTGATATCTTCACTAAACCACTTGCAAAAGCTTAGTTTGAGTATCTACGCCAGAAGTTGGGTGTGACCCTGTTATCAAGTTAAAATAGCCTATCTGATCAGGCGGAGAGTGCTCATAGTATATCTAATCAGGGAGAGAGTGATTCAGGGGGAGAACAGAGTCTCTCTTAGTTCTCTTTGACATTGATCTCAAAGGGGGAGAAAAAGGTGTGGTCTGCTACAGTTGGAGGTCTAGGAAGAATAGTGCAGCCTTTCAGGGTTTCCATCAATGCCAAAGGGGGAGATTATTGGCATATTTACAGGAAGAGTGTGCTCGCCATTGATGGAAAAAAAAACAATGAAATGGAAGATTGGCAACAATGATGAAAAACGGGAAAACAACGATGATAACATCGAGAATTGCTATCTACAAGCACAGGACTGCCAGGAGTGAAGTAGAAAGGCCCTTGAGGTCCAAAGGATCAAAACCCTTTGAGAATCTGAATGAAGTCAAATGTTCAGAAGAGATAACAGATTTAGCATTACATTGGTGAGAAAGATTAGAAGGGACAACTCTTTCCAAAAGTGCAGACAAGGTCTAAGAGATAGACTCGTAGGAGGAACAAAGGTCAAAGCCTTTGAATAATTAGAAAATATTCTAACTCTGAAGAAATTGTAAGCTCAGGAGGAGGAGTGACAGTGGCCATGGGATCAAGCACTTGGAAGATATGGACCATTGGATCAAGGAAAGTCGTGGGGCGTCAATTAGACAAGATCAGAGAATCGGGAATAAGGAAACAAAAGAAAGGAAGTGCTAACTTCCAACATCGCGAAGTGCGAAGTCTCGAAGTATGAAGGAATCCTGGCCGTCCATTGAGGTAGGACAAGTGGTGAGAAATCAACATTACGCTGATTCACAAATTGGGAAATCAAAGATAGGAGAAGCAAAAACTCGTGAAGTCTAAGTTCGTGAAGGTGATCACAGTTGTTGATCGAGGAAGGTCATGGACCGTTGATCTGGCAAAAAAAATTTTTAGAGTTCGAGAGTTCAGATCTCGAAGAAAGGAAGTGCTCTAACTTCCGACATTGCTAGTCGCAAAGACTTGAAGTATGAAGAGGATATCTGGACCGTCGAATCACTGCGGGTCTTGGATCATTGATATGGCACGATGTACTTTGGATTTTGGGAGTTGGGAGAGTTGGGATATCTCACAATAGAATATACAAAGCATGAAGTTTCGAAGTGCTTTCTTGATTATCACGTGGTAAAAAAAAATGGTCACATCAGAGGAGAACAGGGGAAGGAGCTAGCGTCAGTAGGCTCTACCTCATAATTTTGAGAGTTGGGAGATTTGAGGTGACTCACAACAGAATATCCGATGCACGAAGTTGCGAAGAGCCTTTTGGATAGGTGTTTGATCACAGTTCATGGTCACATGAAAGGAAGGGACTTAGCCAGAAAAGCTAGCGTCCACTGTGTAGTTTTCTCAGGAAGGGAAAAGGTGCCAAAGGGAAGAGCACGTGAAGATTCTCTCTGTAACTGCCAGAATGAACTGATGGTATCTTCTACAGAATTGAAGAGATTCAGGGTGATCACTAGAGGAGATGAAGAGTCTCAAGATAACTACCGGTGGAATGAAGGCTCATCATAGAGACAATTTACAGATGGAAAAGTGTCGAAGACTGTAACTACCAGAGAGGATGAAGAGTTGCATGCATGATCTAGCAGAGGACTTTGAATGATAAATATATGCAGAACAGAGAAGAGAAGGGGCGTCTTCAATTGTGATTCATGTGCGTAGAAGAGAATGTTGAGGTATGTATGTAGAGACAGAGCAGAAGAACAGAAAGAACAATATGATGCAAGCAGGAATACATTGATGCAGGCAGAGTAGAGCAGTATAGCAGAATAGTGATGAGACTGGTAAGACATTGACAAATACTATATCACTGTAATAAATCTATATAACAAAGTTTTATATCTCAGGGTGGTAGGGAGGTTCTAGGGAGGAATATTGTCCTCCAAGTTTCAAGTGGGTTCTTGAACAGAGGGAGTTGTAGCTTCCATCTGGTTGCAACCAGAAAAACCAAGGTGGTAGGGTGGTGCAAGGGAGAACCATTGTTCTATGTTATACAGGTTGGTGCCTGTGTGACTGGAAGTTGGTGTTGGAACACTCAGGGAGTTGGTGCTTCCTTCTAGTGGGTGCTAAGGAAACCAGAGAGTTGGTGCTCTCAACAGGTTACAGCTTGTAAAACAGAGGTGGTAGCCTCACAAAGAGTTGGTGCTCATAAGAATGATAATGTAGAGAAAATAAATACTAATTATCATATGAAGAAGAAAAGGTTTTCTCCCTTTATGGTTTTCCTCAGGAAAATCAACGTCTCTGTATATTCTGTGTGATTGATAAAATATTGTATATCTATGCATTTTAATTTATCAGCAACACATTAAATAATAATCTAGAAAGATTGAGAAAATAACTTGAAAAGTTTCAATCTTATATATGTATAACTGATTCACCTCCCCCTCTCAGTTATTTTTCCAATAGGGTATCTAGCCCAGAATCAACTCGAGAAGCTCCCACACATAATCGTTGGTATACCCTCAAGTGACCCCCAATAATACGCACAATCTCTACATTAAGACCAACAAAGTAGGGTGAGTAACTCTGCCAGTCCTAATGCGACCTCATGATTGACCCTTGTGTCAGAAGGGATTCCCAGGAAAAAATGTAGCAAGTGGATTTGAACTCTTCCTATCACAAGATACTACTGTGTGTTTTGATGCTTTAGAGAGTGTGCCTTACAACCTATTCAAAAGAGCTATCCTAGATAATGTTGATGAAGAGAATTTCTAGAAAATAAAAGTTGCTAATAAATTTTAAAATCACATTGTATTTTAATGGTTGTTGTTTACTCAAAAGGGAGATGGAAACGGAACTAATGATGTATGTGACCTTAACCCAATAAAGTGCAAGAAGATATGAATATGCAATCTTTCAATTCAATGATCTCTAATTATAGTAGGGATAAGGTATCTCTTTTTGAAGTACAAAATCTACGGAATACAATTTCTCAATTCTTGAATGAACAAAATCCCAAACAATTAAAACTACAAAATTTTCCAACTTTCTCCTTTAACAACTATTTTGAATGCAACAATTTTATTACGAAAGATTACTAAAAAGTATAGATGACTTCAGTTCTTCCTTTCCCAAATCAAATTAGAGATGTAATGAAGAAAATAAAATGTAATCCAAGAAAATTAACACATTCTCAACACAATTCCCAAATCAAACTTGTAATGTAGACAAAAATGAAAATGATAGGAAATCCTTTTGTTGAATGCAAACAAAAGTGTCTCTCAATCAATAAACAATCTGGAAAGTAAAATCAATCCAAAACTTCAAACAAATCAAAGACCCTTTGTCAAACATGCACTCAGATCAAGATCCACAGATTATACCCTTGCAACAAGAATTAAAAGAAAAACTTGCAAAAATTATAAAGAAAGACTTTCAATCCATGAAAACCAATCAAACGCAAGATTCAAACTCATAAATAAATCAATCAATGGTATCACAAGTTCATCCCAGGCAATTGAGGCAAAATTGGGTGGAAAAAACAAAAAATGGCTCTTCCAAGAATTCCTATAGGAATCGTCGCAGTCTGACAGTGGAGCACAGTGTGACGAGCTAGGGTCGTCGCAGGCTACCAATAGGGCACAATGTGACGTTGTTGCACTAGTTTTCACAAGCATGGTGCGACGTCAGAGGATCGTCGCAGTCTACCTATATAGTATAATGCAACAATCTCTGTAATTAAGGAAAAATGGAAGAAAGACAAAAAATCTAACTAAACTTTTAGACCGAGGGAGTCCATATGGATCACCCATAGACTTAGATAATTATTTTAATCAAAAGAACGCAGGCTAAAAGAAAATAAGAGGCAAAAAAAAAAAAAAAAGTTGTAATCCCTAGCATGGTCACCAATTTTTTTATTGGATTAATCAGTAAATGCAGACATAAACAGATCTCCCTAGATCCCACTTGAAACTAGAACAAAACATAACAAAATTCACACTTCGTCTTAAACTTCATCATCATATAAACTAGTTTAATGAGTTATAAGAGATGTACCTTTTAAACGACGCTTGTTCTCTTTAGTGTCGTCTTTGTAGCTCCTTCCTTGAGTTTACAGAATAACAAGCCTATCCAAGAGTCACAAACCAACAAAGAAGAGGAACAAATATCTGTATATTCTAATGAAGTCTATGTATATGATCACATAATTATACAATAGAAGACGAGATGCTTATATAAGAAAGAAATGCATTATTGTATTAAGTGAATAGAAACTGGAGAATACAACCCATGCCTTTATTTTGCAAGGTCCCCTTTCGATGGCTCTTTTTTTCAACACACACACCTTTTCTCCAAATGACTTGAATGAAGAAGATCCATAATCTGACTTGAAGAACTAAACAAAATCTCTCAAGCACAATCTGAAGCAGAACTCTCCATACAAATCTTAGCCTATTCAACCTTAGCCTTTTCCATGAGATATCCCTCTTTATATACTGTGAAAGAGAGATGGATGAGGAGATTAGGATGATCCCACCAAATCAGAGAAGCGAGTAAGATCCAAACTGATCGAAGGCCACTTTATCTTCTAGAAGATCCCCTTCTAGAACATTCGTGAAATTTGAATTTTATCAATCTTTAAGCATCGTTTCACCCTATAGACTTAGTAGCATGCGACAACGTCATAGTCCAGGTATAGTGCAGGATGCGACAATCAAGCATCGTCACACCCTATGTATTTAGCAGGGTGCGACGACCTTCCTTCATATGGTTTTTGGCAGAGGAAAGTAAATCACTTTTCCCATGGGGAAAGCCTCTTTAATATTTTTAGGGAACATGCACACATGTTTTTAGGTGATCACTGAGGTGACCAAAATAATGTGTAACATAATTCCCCCCAAAGTATGAAGCTGGAACGCGTGACAACTGAAATACTTTGTAGAATGTGTGTGTTGAAAACAAGGAGCACATCAATCAAGAACCTACAAACAAACAAGCATCTGCATAATATCATACCATTTCTGAGGTAGGCATTCCCATGCTTAGACTACAAGTGACCCTAATCATAAGTTTCAATTGAGTCATGGCCACTAAACATACACTATGGATCCATGTCATCATTATTCATTATAGCCACCAGGAATACACTCTGGATCTATGATCTAAAAGAACTCAAATTTAGACATAGCCACGAGACGTCCAAAGTGGATCTATGTGTCAATACAAATCATGAATAATCCATTGCAACCTGGACCAAAGTGATAAGATCCAATGCATTGGGCTAAAATCCAATTGGTATTTGTGTGCACCAATGTATAAAGGATTTTGAACATGGTAAATATCGTATGATAAAGTTTGCATCAGGGGCTGGGGCTAGGCCCCAACCCTTTTTTTTTTCGCCTGAATTACATTATGGAAAGTTTAAATATAAACTTTTCACTATGGTTTACAAGGAAAAAAGTGGGCAGGTTGGTAGCGTGGCCCTGCCAAAGAACTCACCTGGACTGGAGGTCACGGGTTCGACTCCTGTGGAGTCACATAAAATTTTTCCCAAACTGTCAGACCAATAAAGGGGTGCCACGTGGCAACCTAAGACTGTGCCACATGACACCATTACATTCGCCCAAAAATATGACATGTTTCAAAAAATCATTCGCCCACCTGTAAAACACATCTTACCAGTCATCATGCCACTGTACCTACCACATCACTGTACGGCCATATGACTTGTACAGTCAGCTTCCACATCAGCACTGTATGGACTGCATATGCATCAAAATTTTGCTTGTTTGGAGAAACGAACAAATCACGATATATTTCACACGATGCCTTTTTGAGCCCGTTAAAGTTGCATTGGTTTTGTATCGACAAGGCCTACTCACAAGTTTGTTTTGAAGTGATTCTGAGCACTTTGAGTTTTAGGCCTTCCTGGACCCATTTTGGTTTTGGGATCCATTTTGGGATCAATCCTCCCCACTAAAACCTTTTGGTCCTCCAAAAGGTTACAAAATTGACCTTACTGATTACATACTCATAAGGATAAAGCAAAACACTATGTTTTACAAAATGATGTTATAACAAGTCATCATTACAACATGTGTGATTACATTAATGGAAGCAAAATACAATGAAGATGTGACATCCACTTCTGGAAAAACCAAGTGAATGGTTTCTTTCCTTTGTGTTGTTCCTGTTGCTTCTCTAGTACTGCCTCTTCCTTTGTGAGTACATGCACAATATTTTTTTCCTTCTTTGGATGAAGCTCTGGATTAAGCTTCCAACATTTAGCCTTTTGATGTCCACCCTTGTTGCAATAAGTGCAATGGTTTTTTGACATCCAAACTTGTTTTCCCTTCTCTTTCTTCCGTTGTGGAGTTGAGTCTTTATGTTGTGTCTCCTTCTTGGTCGACATAAATTTCCTTTACAAAGATTGTCTCTTCCAACACTTGGTCACACAATGCTTGGGCGAATGACAAAACGTACAAGGATACATATTCCACAAGTTTTGGATTACATGATTATGCTTTTTATAATCAAAAAAAGATTTGGAACAACCATGACCATTATAACTTTCTTGCTTATCTTCACTTTTATTTGGAGATGACTTGCATTCACTATCACCATCATGGAGTGATACACCATCACCTTTTGTGAATGGTTCCCACAATGACTTAAGCTGGTCATTTGAAGCATCACTTGCTTCCATTGTTTTGGAGCATTCTCCTCTTCACCATATCCCAATCCTAAATAAAGAGGTCTTTCCACAACCTCTATGGGATTAATAATACCTTGGCCCTTATTTCCAAGGCCCTTTCCTTCATAACCCATATTGGTTAGAAATTTCAAACCTATACCTCTTGTATGTTTTTCAAATGCACTAAAAGAACCATCTTGATGGGAATACTGCGAAATTGATGAATGACTTCCACCGCATACCTCAGAGATGATTTTTGAATCAGGTGTAGAAGGAAATTCCTTCAATTCTTCTTTTCTTTTGTCTTTCTTTGAATATTTCCCTTGAATCAATCTCTTTCGTTCCAAGAAATATTCATACAACACTTTCACCATCTCTTCCATGGCAAAGAGAGTATTTCAAAAATCCTTCTCATCTTGAGAAAGTCCCTCTTTAGATGCCATTTTATCACTTTGAGATGTCCACTTTCCTAATCCAATATCAAGATTCTCTTCAAAAATTACGCCTTCAACACGATTCATCTTTTCCCTGGTAATAATTCAAACTCAAAAACCAACCGTCAACTAGCTCTGATACCACTTGATTTGAAAATATCTTTTAAAGACTATGGTTGAGTTTTAAAATATGAGTTCATTAACCATTTAAGAATTTGAAGAAAGAGGAAGAAATAAATATTTAATATGGCAGCCATAATGAAAAATAAAGATCTGGAAATAAGCACAAGAATCAACAAAGCATAACAACAAACTTGTTAACGGTGTTTGGTAATCTCGCCTACGTCTGTGGGCCTTTGTCTCAATGGGTGAGGCTTTATTATTTCTCTTCAAAGCTTCAAAAATACATTATAACAGTTCCAAATGGATTACAAAATGATTTGGCTACGTTCTTCTAGATCTCAATAACCCATCACAACTGACGACACTGAAAACAGATGTACAAAGCTCCCAGAAATGGCCCACAAAGTTTCTCTCCTCAATGGCTTCCCTGCATAAAAATGGCTTTGGATTTACAATTCTTCAACATTTTCCTGTTTTGAACCTCTCTAAGGCTTCCAAGAACCTATGGTTTATATAGGCTTGAAGTTGGCAACAAAATCCCAACTCCCCCCAAAGATATGGCCTCAAAAAGTGCTCCAGATCCTCCAATAATGGCCAAAATCTCCCAAATCTGGCTTAGAAATCACTAAAAATCATATAATATGGTTGAAAACCCACTTTTGGGCTAAACTATTGGGTGCAACCTCCTCTGTCCGGGCCCCTGGTCATATGCGCACTGTCCAAGTGTCCTCGGGCTAGGCCGGCGTTGGTCCTTAGCCCCCCCAATCTCGTGCCCTGGTCATGTGGCTTGGCCATATGGCCACCACCCTAGTCACCCATGCATGTGCAACTAGTTTTTCCCTTGGTCATAGCTCCTTGGTCACGCGCCTTGGTCGGTGGGCTAGCCCGATCAATCGGGCACTATCCCCACATATCCATGCTAAGGGTCATATAGTGTAGTCACATGCCAATGCGTCGGGCTAAAATCCAACTGGTATCCACGTGCACTAACGTATAAAGGAGTGGGCACATGGTAAAGGTCGTATGATAAAGTTTGCGTTGGGGGCTGGGGCTAGGCCCCAACCCTTTTTTTTTGCCCAAAATACATTATGACAAGTTTAAATATAAATGTTGCACTCTGGTTTACAAGAAACAAAGTGGGCAGGCTGGTAGCCTGGCCCTGCCAAAGCGCTCACGCAGACCAGAGGCCATGGGTTCAACTCCCATGGAGTCACATAAACTTTTTCCCAAACTGTTTGACCAACGGAGGGGTGCCACGTGGCAACCCAAGAATGGGCCACGTGGCACCATTACATTCACCTAGAAATATGCCATGTGTCAACAAATCATTTTCCAACCTGTCAACAACATATTCCCAGTCAGAATTCTACTGTACGGACATAGGACTTGTACAGTCAGCTGCCGCGTCAACACTGTACACACTGCACAGTCATAAAAATTTTGCTTGTTTGGCAAAACGAACATATTACAATGTCTTTCACATACGACGCTCGTTTGATCCTGTTCAAGTTGCGTTGGGTTCGTATCGATGAGACCAACGCACATGTCTGTTTTGATGTGATTCTGAGCACTTTGATTTTTAGGCCTTCCTGGACCCATTTTGGTTCAGGGATGCATTTTTGGATCACATACTATTTTCTGGAAACCTAAAAATCCAAGTCAATTATTAGTCTTCATATAAAATACCAAAATCCTTTATGATTTGAACTGCATCTATTCATGATGCCCTATGCTACCATTGTACTTCAGTCAGTTTGCAACGATTTATTTCCGATAGGCGTATGAAATGATAGCTTGAATAATATGTATATCTAAAAATATCTCATCATTGATCATCAGAGGGTGATGTTGCATAACATATTGCATTGTAAGAAGGTTTTGCGGGAGCTTATACATGCATGTAGAAATTCGAATGAGACCGATATTTGATAAGGTTAGATCAATACATTTTACGGGGATAACATCCATTAACTGTAAGGTTTGCAGGTTGAGGGGTTTTTGGGATGCAAATTTTTTGTATTAGTAATTTGGTTGGAGAAAAACCCACATACGTTTTCTCACACAAAATATCCTGCATGGTCTATGGCTTGCATGTTTTTGGTTATGTTACCAATCTGTTCTATGATCCTGATTGGGTATTACCACCAACAGGGTCCTGCCAATTGTTAAACAAGTCAAATGGTATTTCAAGCACAAAGCCTTGCAATGCTGTTTTTGTGGACATGATATGGGCTTAGGCATGGCTAACCTTTGTAAAGGTAAATCCAAAAATATGAGTCACACATAGGCATGAATCTATTACAGTAGGGTCCAAAAGTTAAGGTCTAGAAGGGTATGACCCGGATGGTATGCGGTTGGTGGATCACCAAGGAATTTTATATTGATGTTTCTCAAAGACCCCGGCAAGGATTTATGTATGAAACATTTGTGTCTTCATGGGTTGTATCTCATAGGTGGAAAGAAGATGTGTATCATGATTTCACAATGCTTACAAAAAATGACCGCATTTGCACTCCTACAACTATGAACCAATGAGAATGGCCTATGATGTTTACATGCACAGATCCTCTGGGCCTATGGGAAACTTCAAGTATTTAGTTTAAATAACCATTTTCCACCATCAACTGTTCTTACAAACTTTGATCCATGAAACTTTTTTGTTCATCTTCTATCCAATGTCCATTCATATTTATCTTGCGGGGATTGAGTTTATGGGCTGTCATTTTTCTTTCCCTGTCGTTTCAAGCTTCTCCATCTCCCATGTATATAAAAGACAACATATGTACAAGTTCTATAAATCCTTCAAGCAACGTACATGTGTCTCTTTTTGAAAATTGAATTTCTATTTTAGTTATCACGGAGTGAACATGTGATAGTCTAATAGATAAAACTAAGTAAGTTTTGATTCATTTAAACTAAAGTCAAATTTGTAGGATATTGACAATATAACCTTTCCTCTGATTTACTTTGTTAGGAACTCATGATTTCAATCTAAACTTCTACAATTTCATATGCACATCGTGTAATCATCATCATATGTAATGAAAAATATCAATGAGGATACGCTAGGAAGAAGTTATGTGGTTGTATCACACTCATCCCTTACCTAACAAAGGGGAAGATCATGTTCATTTCACATTGGTGAAATATATATGTTTATGATATTTTTCTAGCAGATTCCACATATAAAAT
>JASDQU010739718.1:198041-221616 GCA_032191745.1 Picea mariana | reverse complement strand
TTGTAATAAATAGGAACTTGGTTGTAATTCAGAAAAATCATTTATGGTTTTTTCTCAATTTGAGACTTGTGGTTTACTGGTTTTCATATGTATGTATTCTTGTATTTATTCATTTAAATTCTTATAAAATTTATTCACAAATATTTTTAATACTTTTTTTTAAACTTTTTTTTTTTCAGCAAAATATACAAATTTGATCATAGCATCAGGCCCATAAGCTTATTTCTTGAGGGATGATTGATATTTTTGAACACGATATAATCCCATGGTAACATTCCCACCTATCTCATATATCCTAATGAGATTCAAAAATGCTTGAGCGAGGACATTACCATTCCTCCATCAACATGCATTTTGCGACCATACTGGGGAATAATTTTATTCTCTCATTTTGTTTCTTATTTTTTGACTTTATTATATTTGTTTAATGACTTTTCGTACCCGACATCAAACCAACTTGAGGTTTCCTGATCAAATAAGTATTGCATCTTGTCTTTTTTATTTTATTCTTGAAACTGCTTGTACCCATGAATAACTTGAACGTTTTTGGGATACTATAGCTTGAGATACTGAGATTCAAGATAAGAGAGAATTCCTTCAAAGGAAAGCTCAAAATAGGCCTCCTTAGTAGATTATTCTCTTATGTCCACCCAATCTTGTCTATCAATATGGTTAAGAGGCCAATCTCCTGAATTCGACCATTTCTTTGAATATGAAGGAAAGATGAAGTTTTAGATACTATTAAACCAAGACTTCGAAGATCTTTTTTATATTCTTCATGAGAAGTAACAAGAATTTCAATATATTTTCGTCCTAGGAAACCCACAATGACTTCATCCGATAGTTATGGTAGTACAAGTGGATCTAACTCTTCACAAGCTCTAGTTTTTTCTCTAATCGGAAGCGTGCATAGTCACTACAACCATGTAGTATCAACTGCAAATCCTGCTAAAGTCATCGAACAATATGGTTTATTCAAATTTGAAGAATATTCACATGATACTCCATGGCATGTGTCTCTTCCTCTATATTTGGTACCAACTACCACACCTATTCCTAAATTCAAGGATCACTTACCTAATTTTTCCGGTAATGACACTATTTTAGTCAATGAACATTTTATTTCTTTTTCAAATGCATGCCATAATATTGGGGTAAAAGAAAATGACACATGTATGAGACTTTTTGTCAATTCATTTGAAGGGAAGGCTATGACTAATTTGTTTGAACTACTTCCCAATATATTCACAACTTGAGCTGAATTATCGTATCGTTTCAAATCAACATATGGAAAACCTCAAAGACCAACAATTTTTCTTAGAGATTACAATAATATTGTCTATAACAAGGTTGAAACTATTAAATCTTTTAATTTAAATTTCACCAAATTGTATAATCAGATTCCAAAAATCATTAGACCTCATAATCAAGTTGCATTAATGTACTATTGTAATACCTTTCCTTCTACCTCTCATCATAGGATGGAACAGAAGAATGCTAATAGTTTGGGATCTGAATTACATACATGTTTATCATTTGAGGAACAGTTGGCAAGAACGGGTCTTCCGATTAAGGAATTTATTAAACAAAATGATATATCAACTATGTTACAGTTGGTATAGGATATGAGCAATCAAATAATTTATTTCGAGAGAAAAGGAGTGACTTCTATGCCTTCTCTAGCTGAAACTTCTTCCTAGGATACCTTTATGAATCAACCGAATAATTTTTATCCTAACATCTATCAACTAAAGGATATTCTTTCTAGAACCTGGTGCCATTTTTGTGAGTGAAATCATGATGAGAATACCTGTGAGGTAAAAATGAATGCAAGATATTGTATCTTTGGAAAAAGAGCCAATACAATTATTGTTGCCTTAGATTGGGCTCCATATGAGGATGTCATGTTGAACAATACCCCAAAAAAATCTTATGCAAACAAGGACAAGAGTGGTCATACCAAGACTGTTGTTGCTCTTAGCACATCCTCTCAACAAGATAAGACTCTTGTTGTTCCTCGAGTTATAAAGGGTACACAAAGTCAAGAGGTTTCTACTTCTTCTTCTTTATGCAAGTACAATATTTTGAAACAACTGGATACAATAAAAGCATATGAATATTTATTGGATATGGTCATTGTCCCTAAACAACAAAGACATCTGAAAGATTTTATGTAAGGTAAAACTTCCAATATTTCTACTTTATATGAAGAGAATAATGAAGAAGGGATGTACATAAATAAGGTAGGTGTATATAATCCTAGAATTTATGTTAGAAATCCTCCCTTCTATGTATTTGTAAAGATAATGGATAAAATTTCTCATTGTTTCCTAATTGATGGTGGATTAGGTCCTAATGTCATGACTAAGATCATCATGGAAGATATATGTATTTCATGTATGAATGAGAATTCAAAGAGTATGTTGTCTTATAATAGTCAACAAGAAGTTACAATCGGTGAAATCAAGGATGTGACCTTATTTTTTTGTGCTCACCCAGAGATAAGAACCACTTGCAATATTCAAGTGATTGACATGCCCGTTAGCAGTTATTCCATCATTTTGGGTAGAGATGGGAAAAAATTGATTGGTGGATACATTTCACTAGATGGGACACACATGTCTCTTTCCAAGAATGGAAAGAACATTATTGTTCTCAGGGAAGGACAAAATTCTCCTTATATAGAAAGTCTTCCACAACCTCATGCAAACTATATCAAGGAAGACATGGGTGTATACTCTATTTTTATGGAAGAAGATAATAATTTTGTCACACCCACTCCAGATCTTGAAGATGGAATGCGACACATGAATTTTTATGGTGCATGTTCAAGTGAGGGTAATGGGGAAAGTATAACATTGTATTCTCATGTGGGAAAAATTCACAATTTCTCTTACAGATTAGAATTTGCTTGCAAAAACAATGTCACAAAATTTGAAGCCTTGATTCTTGGAATTGAAAATTCTTTCAATATTTGTTAAGCCCTAAATAGTGGCAAATTACCCCTTAATTAGGGAATATTACATTAGTATTGTTATTTTATTTATGTCAACTTGGGTCCATTAGTTTTAATTGTACCTCCTAGTCTCCTATATATACCAAGGAGACCTTTGCATTTGGAATCATTTGGTATTTGTAAATTTATGTGGTGTATAAGGAGGTTTCCCCCCTTGAAGAGACTTATTATCTGAAATTCTCTCTTTGTCAAGGGGTTGAGTACTTATTCTGAGGTGTTTTATGCAAGTTTGATATTTGGTTCCTAACATTTGGTATCATAGCTCAAGATCTTGGAGTTTCGTTGCTGCATATAAGATACCTTGGAAGTTTTGATATAACTCTTTTTATATGACGTTTCAGAAGGAAATCCTTGGAGGATTTATGAGACAGATCAAAGTACTTGCAGTTCACATTTACGCTCCCTAGGCCTTATACTTTCGGATATATAGTCTGTGTAATATAGGGTTCTGGAATGATCTTAAATTTAGCCATTGCAAAATTTTCACTATAAAATGTTTTCTTTGACATTTCAGACCCTGAAACATGAAGGCTATTTAGAGAAATTATCAAGGTAGTTGTGATAACAATTTCATCTTTTGGGGCATCCTATTTTTGTAGATGACCCTGTGTAAGTTAGGGTAGATGAATAGTCATATTAACTAGTCTCAAAGAGGTGTTCCGAGTAAAACAATGATATCTTCTTCAACGAGTATCCAAATTAAGTTAGACCAATTGAATTGGATAGTGGATAGTATGTAGTATTTCTGATGCAAGTTTGAGAATCAAATATCAAATATTTTTCTCTTGGCATGCTTTACAAGTACACTCTTCTGGAAGGGAAAAAATCCATCAAGGTGTGGGGAAGTTACCATAACTTCCGCTTGACACATATGTTTTTTATCATACCTATGGCATTCAAGAGAAGATGTATCAGAGAACTAGAGAAGGAAATTTTCAGACCCAGAAGAGCCGAAATTTTGGAGATACATCAAAAGAAAGATCGTCTAGTAGAACCACATCGAAATCAAGGTTTAAAAATGATACTTGGCCAACATGCCACCAAAAAGGGGAACTTCTACACCAAATAATCCTTCAAAGAATCTGTTGATGGGTCCTAGATCCCTTTAACTCAACAGCAGGAACCAAACCCGTTGTCGAGGCCCAATTAGACTCTGCAGCATTTGATAGTGGAATGGTTCTCCAGATCTTGCGATCTGGCCAATTAATCGATAGGATTTACATAGTGATTGAACAAATGTCTTCTTGTGAAAACCCCTCCTTTAGTTTGAATCTTATCTTTTTTTTATTTTCTTTTACTAGATGAGTCTGATAAAAGGATGTGTGCCAGTATAAACCAACTGGTAAAAAAGAGGACAATTTAACTATTGGAGAAGGTTGAGCTCGGTATAACCTTTTTTCTCAAGCATGCAAACACAGATTTTCACATCTATGCTAAGCCTAGTATTAATATATTAAATTGTTGGTATTTCAATTATTGACTGAGATACAATTATTGAAAGAAAACATACATGCAATAAATGATGGCAAGAAAAATAGTTTCCTTAGCTCTAATCATTAATAACATATTAACACAACGATTTGCTTTCCATCATTAGAGACAAGAACTATAAAATATTGAATCAACTAACTTATCAATAGATTCAAAAACTCTTAATTGTTACAACATCTATTCATGAGATAAATTCAGAAGTAATTCCTCCTTAGATCCAATCACACATGCCTTTTGTGAAAAACAAAAGTTTGTCTCATGTCCTAAACATGACTTATCAATTAAGGTAGCTTGAAAAATGTTCTTTATAATTCCAGAAATGAGGGTCTTTGCAAAAATCATTGAACTCATCTAATAGGTCAATCCTCTTATTTATAAAAAATTATTAACTAAAATAACTATCAAAAGTGCGAGCTAAGTAAAACAAAACATCACCACATGGCACTTTCAATTCTAAGTCTTCTAGGAGTTATCAAATGGTTTCACTTGTGCGGATGACTCTTCTCATAATCTGACCATTTGACAAAGAGTTCATCGCATGTGTTGGAATACGAGAATCTGTGTTGGTCCATTGGGGCCGAAAGGATCTCCTCTATCTCCACTGCTCATGCCCGATACTTGACTAATTTAACACTTAACTGTTGTAACACTTTCCAAGCCTTTATCGAGTGATCCATGAACTATTTTACTTGACTCAGAGCCATGTTCGCCACCTTTTCTATCTCCGCAGTCCACGATGAGTCTTGTTCTGCATGTAGTTTGACTATGTCATGCAAGTCGACAAAGTCCTTGGGTGCGTCGAATTATGGGAGAACGATGTCTCTCATCACCCAAATGATATTGGCCCATATACTTTCACAATCGAACCATTTATCTTGGATTTCCCACTGAGGTTCTTGGGCCATCTTCACCTAGTATTCGACTCACTTCCTTATACAGTTGATGCTTCTGTCCCTTAGTACCATAATGCTGTGCTCTTTTGGGTCCCTGAGCTTGTAGTATTTATGGACCTATGTCGGGAGGAAAACTCCAACGCACCCACCATTCTCATGATTAATCAAACATTTATGCACGTTCATGTGGTCGATGAGCCATTTCAGAACCTCGAAGCAGGGGAAAACGAGGGTTCTGCTTGCCACCATGTGTAAATATGACCGTCATATGTTGGGGAGCACCTAGTCATCGAGCGACCTTACGTCCGAGTCACTGTGTGGGATATACTATGGTTATTCTGTTTGGCTAATTTTGTTGAATAGATTCCCCCACTATGGGAGCGCTACCTTGGATCTGGTGCTTGCCTCCGTATCACCAAAGGCCGAATGCTGGATGAAATCTTTCTTTGTAGCTATTTTGATGATAGGCTCCACCCTAGGGGCGTACTCCAATTTCCCCGTGGTCCTCGAAGAGGAACCTTCACCTATCTCTGGTTCTTTCAGATTTGGTGCTCTTGGCAAGCGTCGCGTGGTTGGCTTTCTCGGTGGCACTCTTCCTGCAACTAGAGTGGATTTTGGAGACTGTGTAAAAAACTGGATGAACATATATACATTATAACCAATGAATTGACAAACTTGTATACATACCTGCGAAGCTTGTTAAACCTATTTTTTGATAATCAAGAGGGTCAATACAGTCTTCAAGTTGCTCATTTTTCTCCTTCGGACGCTCTGAAATTATCTTATGCGTAAAATGAATTTGTTCACAACGGTTCAAGAGATTTAAAAAGGGAATATCTTATCATGTCACATCATCCATTTAATTCAGGTTATGAGTGAAATTTCAACAAATATTCCGCCGAATCTTTAGAGGAGTTTGAACTTAAATTCATCGTGGGTTGACGCCAGAGGTGCGGGCGGTAATGTAGTCTATTGACGATTTTAAAATGTTGTTTTCTAATTGACGCATGTGGTAGAAACTAATGCGGGATGAGGCCTTAAATACTTCCTTAAATATCCAAAATCTGATCGTATCTAATGCCGCAAACGTCTCATCGTTCTTCTCTTTCAGCTTGTGGATCGGGGATCGAGATTGTGTGTGAACATTTTTGTTGATATCCTCCTGTAAAAGCTTCGACACTGATTAACCTTACCGTATAGTGCTGATGTTGAAAAACTGACTCGGAGGTGTGACTAGGACCTAGGGAACCAAGAATGACTCAGGATAGAACTAGACCGTATGACCATCTTACCTGATAAATATACGTGGCATTCGCAATCAGTGGCTTAATTCGCTCATATTAATTGGATTCGGGAATTTCCTTATGCTATTCATTCTAAAACCAAATCCTAGCTTGTCGATGCCAAACAATTTCATGGATCGGTGATCGACAATAAACCTACCCAAGTGCTCTAGGATGGACTCCCTCGAAAAATTCCCGATGCCGAAAATTCATCGAAGACCAGCGATCAGGGATAACTTCATCGTGGTCAAAATATTTGTTGTGATCTTTCTGGATTTTCCACGATCCCAATAAAGTGCATTGGGCATCGGATATCAACGACTTATTTTCATCCGTTGTTAATGACTGTCTTCCTCGTGTTTTACCGATGTCAAAGGGGATCGACTATCTCTTGAACCTTTATGCGAAAACTTATGCAAACCAAAACTGCCTTCTTTTGATGCCAATGAAGATAGACAATCTATGAATTTTGTTTTCTGTGTGGTTCCTTTACTTAAATTCTTTCCGACGCTGAACTTGAGCGTGTTAGGTGTAGTGTTTGGCTATTAATTCTTAAGTCAGGTGTTAAGGTATTTTTAGTCATGGGGTTTTATAAGTTCAAACAAACCTGAATAGGTGGTGAGAGGAATGAAAACAAACAAATATAAAACATTTCCAAAAATGAAAACGAGTCAGACAGTGTAGAAAACAAGTGGTACCCAAAAAATGAAAAAATTTGACAAGGCTTTTTAGGGTGTGTTGAGTGATCAACAAATGGAGGCTTACTGGGCGAAAGCAGAATCTCTATTCCTACCTCGAGCATAGATGATGCAAAATATGGTTAAGAACTTAACTGGTTTTTATCAGAGCCCCTTCTATCCTTGCGTTTGAAATTCCTTGGTTGCTGAATCTAGGCCTGCCTATGGGGTTTCAATCTTTATTTCACCTTCATTTCCTTTAACCATGACCCATGCCCTCTTTAGACAAGACTAGAGTAAATAATTCATTAACACCAGGCATTTTATTTATCATCATTCACTTGCTACGGTGTTGCTCTACTGCCAACGAGCATTCATATCCCCAATGAAGTGACCCTGATGTCACAGACCTTGTTGTGTTGCCAACAAGCATCCATAGCCCCGACGGAGTTATTTGCATACCCTCTCCTACCTTGCACTCATTTGATATAATTGATTTTATTTTGGCAGAATACCCTGAGCGAATGGGAGAGGAGGACGTTTGTGATTTGAAAAATGAGATGGTTAAGGTGATTTTTTGCTAGCTTTGTCTTGAGGTACATGTAGTCCTTTCTAGCTTACCGTATTTCCTTTTAGGTTTTACCAGACCACCAGGTGGACACTTCATCACTTTGCCAAGGTTATTTATTTGCACAGATTAGATACATAACTCCTTCAAAACAACCAAAATTCTCCCAATGCTTCTTGTGTTGTATGTAAGAATGAGTCAGGAACAAAGTTTTTCATACCACATGAACTAAGGTCAACTATTTCCTTTCTAAACACAAACTTCAAAAGAGAAAAAAAATTACTATAACAAGAAAAAAAATAAATGAAGAACTCCCCAATCATCCTACCTAAAAACAAAGTATCATGAAAACACACTCATTTTTTTTTTAACAAAAATATTGTTTTAGGGCTTGGAAATTCATCATGAGGGTATCAGGTTCCCCCCTCAGATTTTGCAACTGATACGTTCCTACCCCAATTTTCTCGACTAGTTGAAAAGGTCTAAGCCATATATTCTAAAACTTTGAATGTTTTTCCTTTGGCTCATTTGCTCTATCCCATTTCAGGACTAAGTCTCCTACTTCAAAATTCTTCTCCTTGGCCTTCTGCTTATCAAACCATCTTTTAATTATCTGCACATGAGAAATGAACTTTGATTTTGATTTCTCCCTTTCTTCTTCCAGCATGAGGAGGGTATCAATTGTCTGTTGAATGAATGATGAGGGTTCTCCTCTAGAATCCTAAGCAAGCTGAAGAGATGGAAGATATATCATGTTTGGGAGAATGTCTTCTTGCCCGTATACCAGAAAGTATGGGGAATTCCCTATAGCTTCCTTGGGTGTTAGTCTATCAACCCATAAGGCATGATGAAGTGGACTGTGCCAATTCCTCTGGTTGTCTTCAACTATTTTATTTAATATCCTCACTAGGTTCCTATTAGTTGATTCTGCCACTTCTTTCCCCTATGGATAGTAGTTTGCAAAGTATCTAATTATGATTCCTTTGTCTAAAGAAAACTATGTTAATAGGGTGGAATAAAAGTAACCGACATTATCAAAAATAAGGACGGAAGGCATACCAAACCTTGTAGTCAGTTGTTGTTCTATGAATTGGATCACCACCTTTTCATTCACATGAGTCAGAGGGATACCTTTGCCTATTTCATGAAATAGTATGTGCAAGTCAGTATGTATCTATGTTGTTTTGAAGAACTCAGTGTTATTTCTCCTATGATATCTAACACCCATTGTTTGAATGGCCTGGAGATGGCCACGGGTTGAAGTGGGAGAACTTCTGTCTTTTCCCTCCCCATGCTTATTTGACAAGTTTTACAGTTCCTAGTGTATGTGTGAGCATCCCTGAACAGGGTAGGCCAATAATAGCCAACTCTCAGTATTTTGTGAGTGGTGGTATTTCATGCGAAGTGTTCTCCTGTAGGACCATCATGGAGCTCCTTCGGAACCTTGTCTGTGTCTTCTCGTTTGAGACATCTTAGAAGTACCCCATCATAATTAACAAGGAAGAACACCAAATTTATGAGGCGATATTGTGATGATTTTAGCATGAGAGCTCTCCTTTCCTTAGGGTTCAGGTTTTCTAGGAAATTCCCATGGTGTAGGAGATAAGATAATTTCCCATACCATAACTCCTTCCCTGGGGAGACGAATGAATCTTCACCACACCATAATGCCAATTCATTCTCCCATCCAGGGTCTTCGTTTAATTGGTCCTAGGCTTCAACTTCCAGTTTACATAATCCTTGTCCCTTAATCAGTTTGGTAGGTTTTATATCAAGATCAAATTCTTAGACCACTGCCATCCAGTTCCCTCTTATTTCCCCCATCTCTTACTGAGTGAATAGGGATCGGACTGCGGGGTAAGGCATAATGACTTTGGTTTGGTTCTTTAGGATGTAAGATATGAAGTGTTTCACTTCCTTTTACACCACATAATCCTGCTTGTCTATCACAGGGTAATTTAGTTCGACCCCTTGGATATTAGTGCTCATAAATGAGACCGGGGCCTCATTGTTGTCATCATCCTTCTGAGTCAATACTGCAGCTAATGATTGGTCGGAGGAAAAAGTGTAGAGGAATAAATCTTTGCTAAAGTCGGGACTTCGCAACACTGGAGCTTGAGATATCACAGTCTTAATATTGCTGAAAGAACTTTTTCGTTCATCATCCCACTTAAATTCAACATCTTTGCGAATCGTTTTTTGTAGGGGTTTGATAGTTTCAGCGAAATCAGGGGTGAAATTTCTCACAAAATTGATTTTCCCAAAGAAGGATTACATAGCCTTTTTGTTGTGGGGTAATGAAAGCTGAGCTATGGCCCTAATCCATTCTGGGTCTATGCGAATTCCTGCTTGGGATATAATATGACCTAGTAGTTTCCCTTCCTCGACACCAAAGATAGTTTCTTAGGGTTTAAGGATATATCGTACGTCCTACACCTTTCGAAAATATGGGTTAAGTGTTGGATGTGATCTTCTCTTTCTTTGAGTATACAATCATGTCATCCAAATAGACTACTACACATTTATTGATTATTCCCCGAAATGATACGCCCATGTCCCATTAGAAAGTGCATTGATTAACCTAAAGGGCATGCATTTATAAGCAAAGGTTCCCCACTTGGTTTAGAAGGTAGTTTTCAAACGGTCTTCCTCTGAAACTAGAACTTGGTTATAACCTGAAAAATCGTCCAGTAGGGAGAAAATATCAGAACCAAACATGGTCTGCAAGAGTTTCTCCATCGGTGGGACTGGGTAGTTGTCCTTTTCCGATGCTCTATTGAGGTTTCTAAAATCTACACACAGACAGATCTCCCCAGAATTTTTCCTAACAAGAACCAAATTTTCTACCCATGTAGAGTGTCTAACCTAAAAGATGATTTTAGCATCTAGTAATTTTTTTAACTCCTGACACATGAGAGGTTCCAGAGATGGGTGATACTTTTGAAGATTTTGTTGGAAGATTTTTACTCCATGTTTTAATGGGATTGTGTGGTGAATGATATGAGTATTGTAAGTTTTCATATATCGGTAGGACCATGCAAAAACATCTTGATATTCTCTGAAAAGTTTGAGATAAGCCTTCCTTTCTTCTTTAGATACTGTCTTGTTGAGATTTATATTCTTTGGGTTCTCCGGGGTTCTTAGATTAATGATTTCGTACATGGGACACGAACTCCCTATCTTTGTGTTTGTTGACCCTTTAAATATTTCCCTTAAGTCAAAAAGGTTTTCTAAATTGGCTACCCCTTTTGGTATTGTGTGAAACCTCGGTTTATCAATCGATTGATCTGTTTCATCTCTTTTTGCGTGGAAATCAGTTTCTACTATTTGTTTCTGAAATATTTCATCGTCGATAGCCAGATCTTTAAAATTTTCCTGATTGGTTAAAATTTTTATGATTTATTCATCTCCTTCAAAGACCTTCCAATTAGAAATATTGTTGGGCATCGACGGTTTGTAGAGTAGCTCCACAGTGAACTGGGAGGCTTCATATTCTTCTAAAGGGGATATCCTTAAGGAAACCATGGCCATGGAATCAAACGATGTGTTCTTTATTCTGGGATTGTTGTAATGTTGAAGGCTTCAAATTTTTCTATTAGTCTGTGCACTTTCTGTTGATAATTCCTCAGGTGGGGGGAGTTGCAATGTATAGTGTTCCTTACTTGTCTAACGATGATTTTAGAGTCTCTGAAAACCTTTAGTTCTTTAACTTTCAAGTCTATGGCTTTCTTTATCCCTTGTACTAGAGCTTCAAACTCGACGATGTTGTTTGTGCATTCAAATTCTAGTCTGCAGGACAAGAAATTTCATTTACCTTTCAGACCAATGAGGATACACCCTGCCCCTGACCCTTCTTATGAATTAGACCCGTCAAAGTGCAAGGTCCAAACCTGTGAGTGAAAACCATCAGTTTCTTTTTTCCTACCACTTTCCTCCTTTCCTCCTATCTGCTCCGTGGTTTTTAACCGAGGTTCTTGATAGAAGAGGATTTCTTCTTCCGCCGTCGACAAATTTTCTTGAAATGTCATTTTTGACTTTTGAGTGAGAGGGACATCAAATGAGAGGGGGGAGAAGTTCCCAAAATTAGATTCGAAGGAATAATTGCCTAATACGGAAAAATATGTCAAAGAGGGCTCATTGAGGGTTTCTAGGTCGGTGACAATATGTTTCAGATATCTTTCCCTATCGATCCTGATCATATTCGTATGTCCCTTTAATGGAAACCAAAGGTGAGCCCAGTCTGTACCAAAGTATCCGTTTAACTTCTTGGACCAATCTCAACTGAGTAGCAATCCATAAGCTTCTGGGATATCTACTACAATGATGTCAATTACTTGAACACATTTTGGGTGAGTCACCATCCTGATCATGACATCTTTGAACTCTCCCATAACCTTCACCTGGGTTCTGTCTAGTTGTATCACATGTTTATCACTTTTGAGAGGGATTATGTTTAGTTTCTTGCATATAAACAATGGCATAACATTAGAGGATGCCCCTGAGTCAACTAAATAATTGTGGAGGTTTCTATTGAAGACTTCAAATGTCAGGAGGAACGGTGGGAAAAAAGGATTTCCCTTCTTATCTTCAGAGAAAGCGTTCACAGTTGGTTTATTTCTTAGATATGAGAGGGCTTGGTTTTCTCCTTGATCAATGCTTGTTGTAGGATTTTCTATTGACTTCAAAGCTTGTAACAGAAAGTCCTTTTGCTGGGGGATTCTACACATGTCCATGACTGATATATTAGCCTTCAATTTTTTCAAATATTCTACTATGTTGTAGTCTAGCTTGGGATATTCTTGGGTATGGATGTTTATAGGATTTCTTTGGGAGACAAAATATTATTTTGAGTGATCGAATGTTTATTTTCCTATCGAAGTGTGGGCCATGGTAAGGTCATTTGAGACCGTGTGACCCCTACTTCATGTTTTCATAGCCAATACCTCTGCGTGTGGTTCTTGAACCTCAAATAGATCATTGGAAGACATTGGTAGGTCAGGGTCCCATATCATCATGGATGTTTCTTCTGGTGGATAAAATTCTTCCTGATCAACAATATTCATAGCTGAGTCGCTTGATTGTTCGGTAAGGGAAACCTCGTCTAGAAATTGGTTGTCCATCAAATTCGTGGCATGCACCCATTGTGGGCAGTCTATTTTAGAATGATTATATTGGTGATAGGTACAGAAAGAGTCAGATGCTACATTTCCCATATCGATGTTTAAGTTGGTTGGGGGAGGTTCAATTGCTTTGAATGATGGATTTATTTTAAAAAAGGGTTTATAGGGCCTTTGACCTTGGTTTCCTTCCTCTGCATTTCTTTTCATGTCTATGATTTCGTGACAACTTGTTTACCATTCATTGTAGGTATTCTATGTCTCCACTTCCTTTTTCAGGACCTTGTTATGTTTGTTTTCCTGGGGGTCTGGTAAAAAAGAGTCCTCTCCTGGGAGGAAGTGGAACTTCCTTCTTAACTAATGAGACCTATTTACATCCCTTCATTTGGAATTCTATTTTTTTGGCTTCCTCAAAATTCTAATCTAAGGTTGTTTTGGCATCCCTCTTCACAAACATGGAAATGGAAGATGTGAGAGCATTAGCACATACTTCGATTTGCAACTCCTGAGTGGGTTTAGATTCAGGTTGAAATTTGTTTAGGATAATGGTGAATCGTTGATTGAAGTCTTTAAACTTCTCCTTTGAAATCATGGTGGCGACGAACAACTCAGCCATCAAAGATCCTGTAGTGGTTTCTTTAGCAAATTTATCTAGAAAATCTTTTTGAAACTTCATACAACTAGTTATGGACCCTACAGGTAAGTTAAAATACCACGTGGAGGCCTAATTCTCAAAAGTGTAGAGGAAAATCTTGCATACTACTTCTTCATGTTGGAAATTCATTAGTCTAATAACTAATATGAATGTTTTGATATGGTCTTCAGGAAATCCTGAGGTTTTAGGGTCAAATTTAGGGAGTAACTTTTCTGGATGTCGAGGATGGCCAGAGCATCTCTAGCCAACCAAGGTTGATTATTCTGAGCTGGGTTTCCCCTTTCTTAATTATGATCATTGTTATCTTCCATGTCGTCTGAATCAGACACTGAGCATTCCGAGTTAAACCCTTCTTCGTCAGAAAAATTGTCGGGCTCAGAGCAGTTACCGACTGGTGTTTTGGGGATTAGATTAAGGGGATGTTCGAATTTGGTGAGGGAAAAATATATCAGGTCTTCTACTGTGTGAAAATAAACCTGGTTGGGGGTGTCGACCATTGGTCTACTTACTTGTCTTCTACGAGGAAGTAACAGATATAAGGTTAGTGCCCCAATTTGTCGGGCGTAAGCTCTTATGATTCTTCTGAACTGGTTCAACTCCTCGTTGAGAAGAGCGTAAGGTATTCCAGGAAATAAATGCTCTTCCTCTAGCTAGGGTGAGTTACTCATTTCAAGAGTACTCAGTGTGTGTGGGTTGTCTTGAGAATGACTAGCCATGCATGTGGGTTGTTTCGATTCTATAGGCTGTGTGAAATATTAGATTAGAAATATTTTCAGCCATTCAATCTTCATGCCCTCCTTCTAGTGCCAATTATGTTGAGGGGTCCTAGATCCCTTTAAACCAATAGAAAGAACCAAACCCACTGCTGAGGCCCAATTAGAATCTGGGTTTTTTATAGTGGAATGGTTCTCCAGATCTTGTGATCCGACCAATTAATCGATGGGATTTACGTAATGATTGACAATATGTCTTCTTATGAAAACCCCTCCTTCAGTTTGAACGTTCTCTTTTTTGTATTTTATTTTACTAGACGAGTCTCATAAAAGGATGTGTGCTAGTATAAACCAACTGGTAAAAAGGGGGAAAATTTAAGTACTGGAGAAGTCTGAGCTCAGGATAACCCTTGTGCTCAAGCATGCAGACAAAGATTTTCACACCTATGACAAGCCTAGTATTAATACATTAACTTGCTAGTATTTCAATTATTGACTGATATTCAATTATCGAAAGAAAACATACATGCAATAAACGATGGAAAGAAAAATAGTTTCCTTAGCTCTAATCATTAATCACACATTAACACAACGATTTTCTTTCCATCATTAGAGACAAGAACTATAAATATTGAATCAAATAACTTATCAATATATTTAGAAAGTCTTACTTGTTACAACATCCATTCATGAGATAAAGTCAGAAGTAATTCCTCCTTAGATCCAATCACACATGCCTTTGATGAAAAACAAAAGTTTGTCTTTGGCCCTAAACATGACTTCTCAATTAAGGTAGTTCATAAATAGTTCTTTACAATTCCAAAAATGAGGGTCTTTGTAAAAACCATCGACCTCTTCTAACAGGTCGATCCTCTTATTTATAACAAATTATTAACTAAAAATAACTATCAAAAGTGAGAGCTAAGTAAAACAAAACATCGCCACATGGCACTTTCAATTCTAAGTATTCTAAGAGTTATCAAATGGCTTCACTTGAGTGGATGAATCTTCTCATACTATGACCATTTGAAAAAGTGTTCCTCGCATGTGCTTTCATATGAGAATCTGTGTTGGTCCATTGGGGCCGAAAGGATCTCCTTTATCTCCACTACCCGTGCCCGATACTTGACTAATTTCACACTTAACTGCTGTAACACTGTATGAGCTGATCGGGTGCTTTATGAACTGTTGTACTTGACCTGGCACCATGTTTGCCACCTTTTCTATCTCCATAGTCCACAATGAGTCTTGTTCTGCATGTAGTTTGACTATGTCATGCAAGTCGATAAAGTCCTCGAGTAGGCCGAATTCTAGGAGATTGATGTCTCTTGTCACTCGATTGATCCAGGTCCAACTCCTTTCACAATCGACCCATTTCTCTTGGATTTCCCACTGAGGTTCTTGGGCCATCTTCACTCAGTATTTGACCAACTTCCTTATATGGTCAATGTTGTTGTCCCTTAGTACCCGAATGTCATGCTCTTATGGGTCCCTGAGCTTGTAGTATTTTTGGACCTCTGTTGGGAGGAAACCCCCAAGGCACCCACCATTCTCATTATCGATAAAAAATTTATTCCTGTACGTGTGGTCGATGAGCCATTTCAGAACCTCGATGCAGGGGAAAATGGGGGTTCTACTTGCCACCATGTGTAAAAATGATAGTCAAATGTTGGGGAACACCTGGTCATCGAGCGACCTTATGTCTGAGTCGTTGTGTGGGATATACTTTGGGTATTCTTCTCGACTAATTCTATTGAATAGATTCCCCCACTGTGGGAGTGCAACCTTGGATCTAGTGCTTGCCTCAGTATCACCAAAGGTTGGAGCTTGGATGAAATATTTATTTGTATATGTTTTGATGACAGGCTTCGCCCTAGGGGCGTACTCCAATTTCCTTGTGGTCCCTAGAGAGGAACGTTCACCTATCTCTAGTTCTTTCAGCTTTGGTGCTCTCGGTGAGCGTCTTATGGTTGGATTTCTCGGTGGGATTCTTCCTACAACTAGAGTGGATTTTAGAGACCATGTAAGAAACTAGATGAACATATATACATTATAACCAATGAATTGACAGACTTGTATACATACATGCAAATCTTGTTAAACTTTTTTTTGATAATAAAGAGGGTCAATACAGTCTTCGAGTTGCTCGTTTTTCTCCTTCGGACGCTCTGAAATTATCTTACGTGCAGAATGAATTTATTCACAATGGTTCAAGAGATTTAAATAGGGAAGATCTTACCATGTCACATCAGCCATTCAATTCAAGTTATGAGTGAAATTTCAACAAATCTGCAGCCAAATCTTTAGAGGAGTTTGAACTTAAATTCATCGTAGGTTGAAGGCAGAGGTGTAGGTGGTAATGTAGTGTATCGGAAATTTTAAAATGTTGTTGTCTAATTGGTGCACGGGGTAGAAAATAATGCAGGATTGAGCCTTAAATAGTTCGTTAAATTTTCAAAATCCAATCGTATCTAATACCGAAAACATCCCATCATTTCGCTCTTTCAGCTGGTGAATTGGGGGTCGGGATTGTGTGTGAAAATCTCCGTTGACATCCTCCCACAAAATCTCTGACACCGATTTATCTTACCGTACAATGCTTATGTGGAAAAACTGACTCAGAGGTGTGACTAGGACCTAGGGAACCAAGAATGACTCGGGATAGAACTAGACCGTACGACCCTTTTACCCGGTAAAGACATGTGGCATTCGATATCAATGACTAAATTCTCTCATATGAATCAGAGTTGGGACTTTCCTTAGGCTATTTGTTTCAAAACAAAATCCTAGCTTGTCTATGCTGAAAAATGTCAAGGATCGGCGATCGGCGATAAAACTACCCAAGTGGTCTAGGATCGACTCCCTCGAAAAAGTCTTGATGCTGAAAACGCATTGGAGACCGATGATCGGGGATAAATTCATCGTGGTTGAAATGTTTGTTGTGATCGTTCTATATTTTCCCCGATCCCGATAAAGTGCATCAGGCATCGACTATCAGAGATTTCTTTTCGTCCATTGTTAATGTCTGTCTTCCTCGTATTTTACCAATGATGGAGGGGATCAAATATCTCTCAAACCTTTATGCAAAAAACTAATGCAAACCAAAACTTCCTTCTATCGATGAATATCGATGCTCGATGACTATTGTTTTTTGTGTGGTTCTATTACTTACTTAAATTATTTCTGATGTCGAAGATGAGTGCGTTAGGTGCAGTGTTTGGCTGTCGATTCTTAATTCAGGTGTTAAGGTATTTTTAGTCATGGTGTTTCATAAGTTCAAACAAACCTAAATAGGTGGTGAGAGGCATGAAAACAAACAAAGATAAAACATTTCCCAAAATGAAAACAAGTTAGACAGTGCAAAAAACAAGTGGTACCCAAAAAATGACAAAAATTGACAAGGATTTTTAGGGTGTGTTGAGTGCTCAACAAAATCCTACTTGGAATCTTGATGAAGGTGAAGAAATGAGTAGGGACATAAATGATTTACAAAATAAGACAGTAATAAAAGATGAACTACAAGGCATGATGGATTCAACTAAAGCTACGTTGGAGGCAATCATGGATACTAAGATGGATGGTTTAAAAAGGGAGATCATGGAAGGATTGAAACATTTCCTAATAGAGAGGCCACCAGATTCATATTATTTTCATAATTAAATGAAAGCAGGGATATTACAATGAAATACACACAAACATTTCCAGAAACAGAGAAATACAACAATACATGTTTTCTATTAATGAAAGAAATGTAGAGGGACTGTAAAAATACCAAGTGAATGAACTCACTAGAATGGTGGAATCTTATCTCTGAGAAAATATGCGAAAACTAAGCTCATTAGAAAGAATATGAGTACAGTGAGGGTCTGAAGGAAGTTTTACAATAAACATGAATGCCAAAACCCTAGACATCCAAAAACCTAACCCTAGGAGATGAAACACCAAAAGTTATGTGGGCCTCGATGGGTAAGTTGGTACCTCAACTTCCCGGGGTCATAACTTCTACATACGGCCTCCATTGTAGGCATGTGAAAACATGTTGGAAAAGTATTTTCTATAACTACACAATATGTCATCAAACTCTGAATCTGTTTACATTTTGACTATGGAAAGCCAAAAAAACACCGTTTAGGGCCCCAAAACGGCTCTAGAAGTACATAAAGATGTACTAACATGAAAAATTCCAAAATAAGCTAGCTGGAATAGGTGGGAAACCACCAATATCCACCTGGATGCTGTGTAGGGCTTCAGGATAGCCCCAGAAGTGCATAACCCCCAATTACAAAGAGATGTCACCATTGCATAGAAACGTGCTGAATTGAAAATTGTCAATATGAGCCAAGTGGAATTTGGAACAGGTGGGTGGCCACCAATATCCACCTGGATCAGTCCTCCCCCCTTAGGAAGTAATTGTTTCCATTGCGTTGAGTTCCTGGGGAAGAGGGTAAATCATTTGTTGAATATGAATCTTGGTGAGATGCTTGCCTTTCTAGAGAAGTCGTGTTGCATGATCTGTAGAAGGATGCATGAACATGTTGCTGGTGGGGTTGAATTTGTTCAACCAACCTGTATCTTGTCTTGACAGGGCATTGTGTAGGCACCATCGTAGGTGAGGAAGAAATATCTTCTTTCCCTTTTGCAATATGCTTTTGTTGGATAGAAGGTGTTGAGGTTGCAGTGGTTGTAGTGGCCTTCTATTCATCCTTTGAATAGATTGTGAAGAGGCTGAATTTAATAGTATGAGAGATTACCTTGTGACACTATTTTGGTGAAACGATAGTTGAAACTACCTTTGGTATCCTGTAGAGATGACCCCCCAGAGTAATAATGATACTACGGGGTCGAGAATCATAAACAACATGACGTTTCTACATATATGGTTGTCCCAAAACAAAATCACATACATTAAGATGGGCAACATCAAACACTACCTCATCCTTGAAGGGTCAAATCCCATAAGACAGGCGACACTACTATTTGACACAAAGATCTTGTCCCTGGAAAAGCCACCCAATGTTGTAAGGCTGTGGGTGTGGTGTTGTCGACAACCTCAACTGTTTGAAGACCTCAGCTGAGCTGAGGTTATTTTGGATTCAACTATCAACAATGAAATACAACGGGGTCCCTTTTAACCACATCTGTGAATGGAAGAGGTGTTTCCCCTCTTTAGGATATGTTGGTTCTTTTGGTTGAATTATTGTGGTCATGATAGTGGAATTGGGGTCTGCATCAATGATCTTCCTTTTTTAATTATTTTATGGATCAGATTCTGAATAAGGGCTCGGCTCCTTCTTTTTGATCTCGGCCACCAATGATGTTTTTGAGAGACATTCATCATTGTTGTGCCACATGATTTTTTGAAAGTCACACCACTTCCTAGTTTCATTCTTCATCTTTACCTTAACCTTCTTTTTCTGTGTCTTAGAATGGTTTTCAGGGGGCTATTGGTTAGGGCCATCTTTATTATGCTTTGTTTGTTGTGGATTTGCAGACCAAAACTCCCATTTGTTTTGGTGCCAAAATTTTTKCTTGATTTTGACATCATATTGATAGGAAATTCCCAGTGATGAGATGTTTAGGAAATCCATTTAGTTTTGGATGTATCTATGTAGAGCTCCATGGTATTTCATAACTAGTTTCCTCTCGGAGTCTTTGATACCCAACTTGGTGTGCAAGGTATGGAAAGTATTTGTGAACTTCAACATCGTTTGGGCCCTCTGTTGCCGCGGTGTGGTCCATCTCATGTACTAATATTAATAGTTATCAACATGGTAATATTGTTCCTTGACCATATCCACAAAAAAATCCCAAGTGGGCTCGACCCCATTTATTTTAGATTCCTCTCTGGAAATTTTCTCCTAGTAAGTTTTTGACCAATGCTTGACATGGGGGAGAGCCTTGAGGAGTGCGAAGGTGATCTTTTCCCTGTTGAAAAAATTGTGAACAGAGAAATAACCTTCTAGTAGATTTAACCATTTTTCTAGGGAATCCACATCTATCTAACATTCAAATACGAGAATATAAAAATTAGCTTGTACCTTGAAGGGGGTTGCATGGCTACTTGATGAAGATGCATCTCCTGTGGGTAGCCACCGAAGGATCTGTGGAAAGTTTTCCATCATTTCATTCCTTTGTTGTGAAATGGATTCCTCGAGTAGTAGTTTAAAAGGATCTTTTACTCCATCATATTTCTTCTCATCCCTCATGCATTGTTGTCGGGCTCAATGCGACCGATCTTGCAAAGGATCGACTGGTTTGAGTCCCAAATTCTTGTACCCAGATCTTGTTGGAGACATGCACAAATAAAAATAAATGAAGAGTAGACCGCTCTGATACCGCTGATCCATATTATTTTTGGAACGAAATGAAAGCAAAGATATAACAATGAAATACACACAAATATTGCCAGAAATAGAGAAATACAACAATGCATGATTTCTATTAATGAAAGAAATGTATAGAGACTGCAAAAATACAGAGTGAATGAACTCACTAGAATGGTGGTAGATTATCTCTGATAAGAATTGTGACAACTACGCTCATTCATAAGAAGATGAGTACAATGAGGCTTTGAAGGAATTTTTACAATAAAAATAAATGCCAAAACCCTAGACATCCAAAAACCTAACCCTAGGAGATGAAACACCAAAAGTTATGTGGGCCCCGATGGGTAAGTTGGTACCTCAACTTCCCAGAGTTGTAACGTTTGCATACAACTGCCATTTTAGGTGTGTGATAAATCGTTTCAAAGGTATTTTTGACAAATACACATTATGCCATCGAAATCTGACTCCATCTACAATTTGACTATGGCAAGCCAAAAAAAAATTGTTTAGGGCCCCAAAACAACCCTAGAAGTAAAAAAATATGTAGTGACATGAAAACTTCCAAAATAAGCCAGTTGGAATAGGTGGGTGGCCACCAATATCCACCTAGATACTGTGTAGGACTTCAGGATAGCCCCGAAAGTGTAGAACCCACAATTAAAAAGAGATGTCACCATTACAAAGAAACATGCTGAACTAAAAAATTGTAAAGATGAGCCAAGTGGAATTTGGAACAGGTGGGTGGCCACCAATATCCACCTAGATCACCACCTGAAAGTGAAAATGTATCCCATGAAATTCATGATGAGGACACAATGAAGATGAATTTAGACTGAAGAAACTCTAACTTTGGGTTGAAGACCAACCACTTTCCTAAGATTGATATGAGGAAGTTTGATGGCAATGATCCAATCACATGAATACTTTAGATGGAGTAGTTCTTTGATCTACATGATGCGCCACACACACAAAAGGTACACATTTCTTCTTTATATTTAGAAACCAATCAATTTGTGTGGTATTGATGACTTTTTTCTCGCAAATCACTTGTCACTTGGAAAATTTCACGGAAGAAATGATATAACACTATGAGGATACAAGGAGAAAAACCTTCTTTAGCCAATTGATAAATCTCAAGAAATAGGGTTCAGTTGCAGAGCACATTGAGAACTTCCAAAGATTGAATATAAAGGTAACAAATATTCCAAATGAGCACCTGATTGATGTATTCATAGGAACTTTAAAGGATAACATTCAACATGAGATTTTCCTTTGAGAACCCAAATCATTTGAGAATGTGTTCAGGGTGGCGAGAAATTTTGAAAGTAAAAATATGGATATGGCTACTAGAAGGACCACTCCTAACATCTATTGAGAGAATAATGTTCCTTATTATAAAACACCTCAACCTACAAGGTTGACACCTCAACAATTGGAGGAAATAAAAGCAAAACGTTTATGCTTTAATTGTGACAACAAGTACAGTGAGAGACATAAGTGTGGTGAGAATAAATTATTCTACATAGATTATGAAGAGGAAGAATAAAAAGAAAAAGAACAAGAACACAAACCATGTCAAGATGAAAATGTAGAAGATATTTCTTCCGAAGAGTTGACTCCCACGATATCATGTAATGCATTAGATGGAATTAGCACTCCTCAAACCCTTGAGATTGAAGGATATATCAAAAATAAAAAGGTAATAGTCCTAATTGATTTTGGTAGTACTCATAATTTCATTCACTATAAATTAGCCAAAGCTCTCAATTGCTTTATATATCCAGTGCCAAAGTTTCAAGTAATGATTGCAAATGGAGGAACTATCAATTGCTCAGGAAAATTCCATAAGATAAATCTTACTATGGGGAATATGTAATGAATAGTCCAATGATTTCTATACCCATGGGTGGTGTTGATGTCATACTAGGAGTCCAATGGTTACAATCATTGGGAACAATGGATTTTAATTTTCAAGAACTTTTCATGAAATTTTCATTGGAAGGAAAGGAAATTGAGTTAAGGGGTATCAAAGGGAAACCTAGTAAGGTGATAAGATCTAATGGCATGACAAATTATTGAAAAAGGGGCATCAGGGTGTAATTGTACAACTATGCTCACTACATGTTCAAACATCTAAGCAATATATTCCTCTATATCTCCACGGGATAATTGAAAAACATTCCAAAGTATTTAAAGATATTCCCAAAGGTCTTCCACCCACTCGAAATCATGATCATGCTATTCACCTAATTCCTGGGAGTGTTCCTCCTAACATCAGGCCTTACTGATACCCTTATTCCTAGAAGAGTGAAATTGAGCGTATGGTTGAATAAACGTTAGAGTATGGAATTATTAGACCTAGCCAAAGTTCTTACTCTGCATCGGTGGTAATGGTACTCAAGAAAGATGGCTCATGATGTATGTGTCTAGATTATAGAGATCTCAACAAGATCACTATTAAAGATAATTTTCCCATTCCCATCATTGATGAATTGTTAAATGAACTACATGGAGCAATCTACTTCACAAAGTTGGATCTCCATTTAGGGTATCATCAGATTAAACTAAAGGAAGCAGATATCCCAACAACAACATTCCTAACTCATGAAGGCCATTATGAATTTTTCGTCATGCCTTTTGGCCTTAATAATGCACCTTCCATATTCCAAGGGTTGATGAATTCCATTTTCAAGCCCTTCCTTAAAAAATTTGTGTTACTATTTTTTGATGATATACTAATCTATAGCAAGCCTTGGGAGGATCTTGTTCGACATGTTGACAAGGTGATACAACTACTAAAGGAGAAACAACTATATGCCAAACCATACAAATGTTT
>JASDQU010739718.1:176237-197533 GCA_032191745.1 Picea mariana | reverse complement strand
CCTTAGAATCATCGTGAGCGACTGTCGCAGTCTGCCCTCACGGCATCGTGGACCCCCTCGAACTAGGTAATCGTTAACCTACAGTTCGAGCCACGACGGGAGTGCTAGTAGGATGTGGCAGGGCTGCTGTCCACACCTCTGCCTCAATCTCTCTGGACCTCGTGTGTGGCCCCTTTACTCCATATGTGAGCACGGTTGGCAAGCTACCGTCAGCCTACATCATCAACCATCATGTCAGATCATGTCAAACAACATATCATATATCAATAGTATATCATAAAACGAAACAATATCATCATATATGAAACAACTCAAATACCCCACTCCCTGACTCAATCCGGAGTCCAAGGGAGTTACACAGATGCCTCTGCATCCTCCAGGTCCGACACCCTGCACACTCAAGGAAACTGAGTCAGCAGCACCTGTCTACACCAAGGTAGTAAAAACATCCTGTCATATAACTCAATGCATCAAAATGAAAGAAAGAGTTTTATCATCATATAAATCCAGATCACTTGCGAGCAAGTGTCCTCAAAGAATAAGTTTGGTATGTGCGCCAGAGCGGGATGTTACAGCTGAAGAGATGGAAGATATATCATGTTCGGGAGAATGGCTTCTTGATCGTATACCATAAAGTATGGGGAATTCCCTGTAGCTTCCTTGGGTGTTAGTCTATCAACCCATAAGGCATGATGAAGTGAATTGTGCCAATTCCTCTAGTTGTCTTCAACTGTTTTATTTAATATCCTCACTAGGTTCTTATTAGTTTATTCTGCCACTTCTTTCCCCTATGGATAGTAGTTTGCAAAGTATCTGATTATGATTCCTTTGTCTAAATAAAACTCTGTTAATAGGGTGGAATAAAAGCAACTGACATTATCGAAAATAAGGACGGAAGGCATACCAAACCTTGTAATCAGTTGTTGTTCTATGAATTGGATCACCACCTTTTCATTCACATGAGTCAGAGGGACGACTTCTGCCTATTTCAAGAAATAGTATGTGGAAGTCAGTATGTATCTATGTTGTTTTGAATAAATCAGTGTAATTTATCCTATGATATCTAAGCCCCATTGTTTGAATGGCCTAGAGATGGCCACAAGTTGAAGCAGGACAACTTCTCTCTTTTCCCTCCCCATTCTTATTTGACAAGTTTTACAGTTCCTAGCATATGTGTGAGCATCCCTGAACAGGGTAGGCCCATAATAACCACCTCTCAGTATTTTGTGAGTGGTGGTATTGCCTACGAAGTGTCCTCTTGCAGGACCATCATGGAGCTCCTTCGGAACCTTGTTTGGGTATTCTCGTTTGAGACATCTTAGAAGTACCCCATCATAATTAACAAGGAAGAACACCAAATTTATGAGGTGATATTGTGATGATTTTAGCTTGAGAGCTCTCCTTTCCTTAGGGTTCAGGTTTTCTAGGAAAGTCCCATGGTGTAGGAGATAAGATAATTTCCCATACCATGACTCTTTCCCTGGGGAGACGAATGAATCTTCACCACACCATAATGCCAATTAATTCTCCCATCCAGGGTCTTCGTTTAATTGGTCCTGGGCTTCAACTTCCAGTTTACATAATCCTTGTCCCTTAACAAGTTTGGCAGGTTTTATATCGAGATCAAATTCTTATACCACTGCCATCCAGTTCCCTCTTATTTCCCCCATCTCTTACTGAGTGAATAGGGATCGGACTGTGAGGTGAGGCACAATGACTTTGGTGTGGTTCTTTAGGATGTAAGATATGAAGTGTTTCACTGCCTTTTACACCACATAATCCTGCTTGTCTATCACATGGTAATTTAGTTCAACCCCTTGGAGATTAGTGATCATAAATGAGACCGGGGCCTCATTGTTGTCATCATCCTTCTGAGTCAATACTGCAACTAATGATTGGTCAGAGGAAAAAGTGTAGAGGAATAAATCTTTGCTAAAGTCGGGACTTCGCAACACTGGAGCTTGAGACATCATAGTCTTAATATTGCTGAAAGAACTTTTTCGTTCATCATCCCACTTAAATTCAACATCTTTGTGAATCATTTTTTGTAGGGGTTTGATAGTTTCAGCGAAATCGGGGGTGAAATTTCTCACAAAATTGATTTTCCCAAAGAAGGATTGCATAGCCTTTTTGTTGTGGGGTAATGGAAGCTGAGCTATGGCCCTAATCCATTCTGGGTCTATGCGAATTCCTGCTTGGGATATAATATGACCTAGTAGTTTCCCTTCCTCGACACCAAAGACAGTTTTCTTAGGGTTTAAGGATATATTGTACATCCTACACCTTTCGAAAATATGGGTTAAGTGTTGGATGTGATCTTCTCTTTTCTTTGAATACACAGTCATGTCGTCCAAATAGACTACTACACATTTATTGATTATTCCCCAAAATGATACGTCCATGTCCCATTAGAAAGTGCATTGATTAACCTAAAGGGCATGCATTTATAAGCAAAGGTTCCCCACTTGGTTCATAAGGTAGTTTTCAAATGGTCTTTCTCTGAAACTAGAACTTGGTTATAACCTGAAAAATCGTCCAGTAGGGAGAAAATATCAGAACCAAACACAGTCTGCAAGAGTTTCTCCATCGGTGGGACTAGGTAGTTGTCCTTTTCTGATGCTCTGTTGACGTTTCTAAAATCTACACATAGACATATCTCCCCAGAATTTTTTCGAGCAAGAACCAAATTTTCTACCCATGCAGAGTGTCTAACCTGAAAGATGATTTTAGCATCTAGTAATTTTTTTAACTCCCGACACATGAGAGGTTCTAGAGATGGGTGATACTTTTGAAGCTTTTGTTGGAAGGTTTTTACTCCAGGTTTTAATGGGATTGTGTGGTGAATGATATGAGTATTGTAAGTTTTCATATCTCAGTAGGACCATGCAAAAACATATTGATATTCTCTGAAAAGTTTGAGATAAGCCTTCCTTTCTTCTTTAGATATTGTCTTGTTGAGATTTATATTCTTTGGGTTCTCCAGGGTTCCTAGATTAATGATTTTGTACATGGGACAAGAACTCCCTATCTTTGTGTTTGTTGACCCTTTAAATATTTCCCTTAAGTCAAAAAGGTTTTCTAAATTGGCTACCCCTTTTGGTATCATGTGAAACCTTGGTTTGTCAATCGATTGATCTATTTCGTCTCTTTTTGCATGGCGATTGGTTTCTACTATTTGTTTCTGAAATATTTCATCGTCGATAGCCAGATCTTTAAAATTTTCCTGATTGGTTAAATTTTTTATGATTTATTCATCTCCTTCAAAGACCTTCCAATTAGAAATGTTGTTGGGCACCGACGGTTTGTAGAGTAGCTCCACAGTGAACCGGGAGGCTTCATAGTCTTCTAAAGGGGATAACCTTAAGGAAACCATGGCCATGGAATCAAACAATGTGTTCTTTGTTCTGGGATCACTGTAATGTTGAAGGCTTCAAATTGTTCTATTAGTCTGTGCACTTTCTGTTGATAATTCCTCAGGTGGGGGGAGTTGCAATGTATAGTGTTCCTTACTTGTCTAACGATGATTTTAAAGTCTTTGAAAACCTTTAGTTCTTTAACGTTCAAGTCTATGGCTTTCTTTATCCCTTGTACTAGAGCTTCAAACTCGATGATGTTGTTTGTGCATTCAAATTCTAGTCTACAGGACAAGAAATTTCATTTACCTTTCGGACCAATGAGGATACACCCTGCCCCTGACCCTTCTTATGACTTAGACCCGTCAAAGTACAAGGTCCAAACTTGTGAGTGAAAACCATCAGTTTCTTTTTTCCTACCACTTTCCTCCTTTCCTCCTATCTGCTCCGTGGTTTTTAACTGAGGTTCTTGATAGAAGAGGATTTCTTCTTCCGCCATCGACAAATTTTCTTGAAATGTCATTTCAGACTTTTGAGTGAGGGGGACATCAAATGAGAGGGGGGAGAAGTTCCCAAAATCATTTTCGAAGGAATAATTGCCTAATACGAGAAAATATGTCAAAGAGGGCTCATTGAGGGTTTCTAGGTCAGTGACAATATGTTTCAGATATCTTTCCCTATCGATCCTGATCATATTCGTATGTCCCTTTAATGGAAACCAAAGGTGAGCCCAGTCTGTACCAAAGTATTTGTTTGACTTTTTGGACCAATCTCGACTGAGTAGCAATCCATAAGCTTCTAGGATATCTACTACAATGATGTCAATTAATTGAACACATTTTGGGTGAGTCGCCATCCTGATCATGACATCTTTGAGCTCTCCCATAACCTTCACCTGGGTTCTGTCTAGTTGTATCACATGTTTATCACTTTTGAGAGGGACTATGTTTAGTTTCTTGCATACAAACAATGGCATAACATTAGAGGATGCCCCTGAGTCAACTAAATAATTGTGGAGGTTTCTATTGAAGACTTCAAATGTCAGGAGGAATGTTGGGACAAAAGGATTTCCCTTCTTATCTTCAGAGAAAGTGTTCATAGTTGGTTTATTTCTTAGATATGAGAGGGCTTGGTTTTCTCCTTGATCAATGTTTGTTGTAGGATTTTCTATTGAATTCAAAGCTTGTAACAGAAAGTCCTTTTGCTGGGGGATTCTACACATGTCCATGACTGATATATTAGCCTTCAATTTTTTCAAATATTCTACTATGTTGTAGTCTAGCTTGGGATATTCTTAGGTATGGATGTTTATAGGATTTCTTTGGGAGACAAAAGATTATTTCGAGTGATCGAATGTTTATTTTCCTATCGAAGTGTGGGCCATGGTAAGGTCATTTGAGACCGTGTGACCCCTACTTCATGTTTTCACAGCCAATACGTCTACGTGTGGTTCTTGAACCTCAAATAGATCATTGGAAGACATTGGTAGGTCAGGATCCCATATCATCATGGATGTTTCTTCCTGTGGATAAACTTCTTCTTGATTAACAATATTCATAGTTGAGTCACTTGATTGTTCGGTAAGGGAAACCTCATCTAGAAATTGGTTGGCCGTCAAATTCGTGGCATGCACCCATTGTGGACAGTCTCTTTCAGAATGATTATCTTGGTGATAGGTACAGAAAGAGTCAGATGCTACATTTCCCAGATTGATGTTTAAGTTGGTTGGGGGAGGTTCAATTGCTTTGAACGGTGGATTTATTTTAAAAAAGGGTTTATAGGGTCTTTGACCTTGGTTTCCTTCCTCTGCGTTTCTTTTCATGTCTATGATTTCGTGACAACTTGTTTACCATTCATTGTAGGTATTCTATGTCTCCACTTCCTTTTTTGGGACCTTGTTATGTTTGTTTTCCCGGGGGTCTGGTAAAAAAGAGTCCTCTCCTGGGAGGAGGTGGAACTTCCTTCTTAACTAATGAGACCTATTTACATCCCTTCATTTGGAATTCTATTTTTTTGGCTTCCTCAAAATTCTAAGCTAAGGTTGTTTTGGCATCCCTCTTCACAAACATGGAAATGGAAGATGTGAGAGCATTAGCGCATACTTCGATTTGCAACTCCTGAGTGGGTTTAGATTCGAGTTGAAATTTGTTTAGGATAATGGTGAATCGTTGATTGAAGTCTTTAAACTTCTCCTTTGAAATCATGGTGGCGATGAACAACTCAACCATCAAAGCTCCTGTAGTGGTTTCTTTAGCAAATTTATCTAGAAAATCCTTTTGAAACTTCGTACAACTAGTTATGGACCCTATAGGTAAGTTAAAATACCACGTGGAGGCATAATTCTCAAAAGTATAGGGGAAAATCTTGCATACTACTTCTTCATGTTGGACATTCATCAGTCTAATAACTAGTATGAATTTTTTGATATGGTCTTCAGGAAATCCTGAGGTTTCAGGGTCAAATTTAGGGAGTAACTTTTCTGGATGTCCAGGATGTCCAGAGCATCTCTGGCCAACCAAGGTTGATTATTATTAGCTGGGTTTCCCCTTTCTTAATTATGATCATTGTTATCTTCCATGTCGTCTGAATTCGACACTGAGCATTCCGAGTTAAACCCTTCTTCGTCAGAAAAATCGTCTGACTCAGAGCAGTTGCCGACTGGTGTTTTGGGGATTAGATTAAGGGGATGTTCGATTTCGGTGAGGAAAAATCATATCAGGTCTTCTACTGTGTGAAAATAAACCTGGTTGGGGGTGTCGACCACTGGTCTTCTTACTTGTCTTCTACGAGGAAGTAACAGAGATAAGGGTAGTGCCCCAATTTGTCGGGTGTAAGCTCTTATGATTCTTCTAAACTGGTTCAACTCCTCGTTGAGAAGAGCGTAAGGTATTCCAGGAAATAAATGTTCTTCCTCTGGCTGGGGTGAGTTACTCATTTCAAGAGTACTCAGTGTGTGTGGGTTGTCTTGAGAATGACTAGCCATGCATGTGGGTTGTTTCGATTCTACAGGATGTGTGAAATATTAGATTAGAAATATTTTCAGCCATTCAATCTTCATTCCCTCCTTCTAGCACCAATTATGTTGAGGGGTCCTAGATCCCTTTAAATCAACAGCAAGAACCAAACCTGCCACCAAGGCCCAATTATAATCTGGGGTTTTTTATAGTGGAATGTTTCTCCAGATCTTGTGATCCGACCAATTAATCGATGGGATTTACATAACGATTGACAAGATGTCTTCTTGTGAAAACCCCTCCTTCAGTTTGAACGTTCTCTTTTTTGTATTTTATTTTACTAGATGAGGCTCATAAAAGGATGTGTGCTAGTATAAACCAACTGGTAAAAAGGGGGAAACTTTAACTATTGGAGAAGGCTGAGCTCAGGATAACCCTTGTGCTCAAGCATGCAGACAAAGATTTTCACACCTATGACAATCCTAGTATTAATACATTAACTTGCTAGTATTTCAATTATTGACTGAGATACAATTATCGAAAGAAAACATACATGCAATAAACGATGGCAAGAAAAATAGTTTCCTTAGCTCTAATCATTAATCACACATTAACACAATGGTTTTCTTTCCATCATTAGAGACAAGAACTATAAATATTGAATCAAATAACTTATCAATATATTTAGAAACTCTTACTTGTTACAACATCCATTCATGAGATAAAGTTAGAAGCAATTCCTCCTTAGATCCAATCACACACGCCTTTGATGAAAAACAAAAGTTTGTCTCTGGTCCTAAACATGACTTCTCAATTAAGGTAGTTCAGAAATAGTTCTTTACAATTCCAAAAATGAGGGTCTTTGTAAAAACCATCAACCTCTTCTAACATGTCGATCCTCTTATTTATAGCAAATTATTAACTAAGAATAACTATCAAAAGTGAGAGCTAAGTAAAAAAAAACATCGCCATATGGCACTTTCAATTCTAAGTATTCTAAGAGTTATCAAATGGTTTCACTTGAGTGGATGAATATTCTCATACTATGACCATTTGACAAAGAGTTCCTCACATGTGTTTTCATATGAGAATCTATGTTGGTCCATTGGGGCCGAAAGGATCTCCTTTATCTCCACTGCCCGTGCTTGATACTTGACTAATTTCACACTTAACTATTGTAACACTGTATGATCTGATCAGATGCTTCATGAACTACTGTACTTGACATGGCGCCATGTTTGCCACCTTTTCTATCTCCGTAGTCCATGATGAGTCTTGTTCTGCATGTAGTTTTACTATGTCATGCAAGTCGATAAATTCCTCGGGTAGGCCGAATTCTGGGAGATTGTTGTCTCTCATCACCCGATTGATCCAGGTCCAACTCCTTTTGCAATCAACCCATTTCTCTTGGATTTCCCACTAAGGTTCTTGGGCCATCTTCACTCAGTATTTGACCGACTTCCTTATATGGTCAATGTTGTTGTCCCTTAGTACCCGAATGTCATGCTCTTATGGGTCCCTGAGCTTGTAGTATTTTTGGACCTATGTCGGGAGGAAACCCCCAAGGCACCCGCCATTCTCATTATTGATAAAAAAAAATATTCCTGTACGTGTGGTCGATGAGCCATTTCAGAACCTCGATGCAGGGGAAAACAGGGGTTCTACTTGCCACCATGTGTAAAAATGATAGTCAAATGTTGTGGCACACCTGGTCATCGAGCGACCTTATGTCCGAGTTGTTGTGTGGGATATACTCTGGGTATTCTTCTCAGCTAATTCTATTGAATAGATTCCCCCACTGTGGGAGCACAACCTTGGATCCGATGCTTGCCTCTGTATCACCAAAGGTCGGAGCTTGGATGAAAGATTTATTTGTATATGTTTTGATGACAGGCTTCGTTCTAGGGGCATACTCCAATTTCCTTGCAGTCCCTGGAGAGGAACATTCACCTATCTCTAGTTCTTTCAGCTTTGGTGCTCTCGGTGAGCGTCTTGTGGTTGGATTTCTCGGTGGGATTCTTCCTACAACTAGAGTGGATTTTAGAGACCGTGTAAGAAACTGGATGAACATATATACATTATAACCAATGAATTGAAAGACTTATATACATACATGCAAATCTTGTTAAACTTATCTTTTGATAATAAAGAGGGTCAATACAGTCTTTGAGTTTCTCATTTTTCTCCTTCAGATGCTCTAAAATTATCTTACGTGCAGAATGAATTTATTCACAGGGAAGATCTTATTGTGTCACATCAGCCATTCAATTCAAGTTATGAGTGAAATTTCAACAAATCTGCAGCCAAATATTTAGAGGAGTTTGAACTTAAATTCATCATAGGTTGATGGCAAAGGCGCGAGTGATAATGTAGTGTATCAAAAATTTTAAAATGTTGTTGTCTAATCGGCGCATGGGGTAGAAAATAATGCGGGATCGAGCATTAAATAGTTCATTAAATGTTCAAAATCCGATCGTATCTAATACCGAAAACGTCCCATCGTTTCGCTCTTTCAGCTGGTGAATTGGGGGTTGGGATTATGTGTGAAAATATTCGTTGACATCCTCCCGCAAAAGCTCTGACGCTGATTTATCTTACCATACAATGCTTATGTGGAAAAACTGACTCGGAGTTGTGACTAGGACCTAGGGAACCAAGAACGACTTGGGATAGAACTAGACCGTACGACCCTTTTACCCGGTAAAGATACGCGGCATTCGATGTCAATGACTAAATTCTCTCGTATGAATCGGAGTTGGGACTTTCCTTAGGCTATTCATTTCAAAACAAAATCCTAGCTTGTCTATGCTGAAAAATGTCAAGGATCGGTGATCGGCGATAAAACTACCCAAGTGGTCTAGGATCGGCTCCCTCGAAAAAGTCTTGATGTTGAAAACGCATTGGATACAGATGATTGGAGATAAATTCATCGTGGTTGAAATGTTTGTTGTGATCCTTCTGTATTTTCCCCGATCCCGATAAAGTGCATCGGGCATTGGCTATCAGAGATTTCTTTTCGTCCATTGTTAATGTCTGTCTTCCTCATATTTTACCGATGCCGGAGGGGATCAAATATGTCTCAAACCTTTATGCGAAAAACTTATGCAAACCAAAACTTCCTTCTATTGATGAAGATTGATGCTCGATGACTATTTTTTTATGTGTGGTTCTATTACTTAAATTCTTTCTGATGTCGAAGATAAGCGCGTTAGGTGCAGTGTTTGGCTGTCGATTCTTAATTCAGGTGTTAAGGTATTTTTAGTCATGGGGTTTCATAAGTTCAAACAAACCTAAATAGGTGGTGAGAGGCATGAAAAAAAACAAAGATAAAACATTTACCAAAATGAAAACGAGTTAGACAGTGCAGAAAACAAGTTGTACCCAAAAAATGAAAAAAATTGACAAGGATTTTTAGGGTGTGTTGAGTGCTCAACACAATCCTACTTGGAATCTTGATGAAGGTGAAGAAATGCATAGGGACATAAATGATTTAAAAAATAAGACAGTAATAAAATATGAACTACAAGGCATGATGGATTCAACTAAAGCTACGTTGGAGGCAATCATGGATACTAAGATGGATGGTTTAAAAAGGGAGATCATGGAAGGATTGAAAAATTTCTTAATAGAGAGGCCACCAGATTCATATTATTTTCATAATGAAATGAAAGCAGGGATATTACAATGAAATACACAGAAACATTTCCAGAAACAGAGAAATACAACAATACATGTTTTCTATTAATGAAAGAAATGTACAGGGGCTGTAAAAATACCAAGTGAATGAACTCACTAGAATGGTGGCAGCTTATCTCCGAGAAAATATGCGACAACTACGCTCATTAGCAAGAATATGAGTACAATGAGGGTCTGAAGGAAATTTTACAATAAACATGAATGCCAAAACCCTAGACATCCAAAAACCTAACCCTAGGAGATGAAACACCAAAGGTTATGTGGGCCTCGATGGGTAAGTTGGTACCTCAACTTCCCGGGGCATAACTTCTGCATACGACCTCCATTGTAGGCATGTGAAAACATGTTGGAAAGGTATTTTCTATAACTACACAATATGTCGTCAAACTCTGAATCTGTTTACATTTTGACTATGGAAAGCCAAAAAAACATCGTTTAGGGCCCCAAAACGGCTCTAGAAGTACATAAAGATGTACTAACACGAAAAATTCCAAAATAAGCTAGCTGGAATAGGCGGGAAACCACCAATATCCACCTGGATGTTGTGTAGAGCTTCAGGATAGCCCCAGAAGTGCATAACCCCCAATTACAAAGAGATGTCACCATTGCATAGAAACATGCTGAATTGAAAATTGTCAATATGAGCCAAGTGGAATTTGGAACAGGTGGGTGGCCACCAATATCCGCCTGGATCAGTCCTCCCCCCTTAGGAAGCAATTGTGTCCATTGCGTTGAGTTCCCGAGGAAGAGGGGAAATCATTTGTTGAATATGAATCTTGGTGAGATGCTTGCCTTTCTAGAGAAGTTGTGTTGCATGGTCTGTAGAAGGATGCATGAACCTGTTGCTGGTGGGGTTGAATTTGTTCAACCAACCTATTGTATCTTGTCTTGACAGGGCATTGTGTAGGCACCATCGTAGGTGAGGAAGAAATATATTCTTTCCCTTTTGCAATATGCTTTTGTTGGATAGAAGGTGTTGAGGTTGTAGTGGTTGTAGTGGCCTTCTATTCATCCTTTGAATAGATTGTGAAGAGGATGAATTTAACAGTATGAGAGATTACCTTGTGACACTATTTTGGTGAAACAATAGTCGAAACTACCTTTGGTATCTTGTAGAGATGACCCCCAAGAGTAATAATGACACTACGGGGTCGAGAATCATAAACAACATGATGTTTCTACATATATGGTTGTCCCAAAACAAAATCACATACATTAAGATGGGAAACATCAAACACTACCTCATCCTTGAAGGGTGGGATCCCATAAGACAGGTGACACTACTGGTTGACACAAATATCTTGTCCCTGGAAAAGCCACCCAATGTTGTAAGGCTGTGGGTGTGGTGTTGTTGACAACCCCAACTGTTTCAAGACCTCAGCTGAGCTGAGGTTATTTTGGATTCAACTATCAACAATGAAATACAATGGGGTCCCTTTTAACCACATTTGTGAATGGAAGAGGTGCTTCCCCTCTTCAGGATACGTTGGTTCTTTTGGTTGAATTATTGTGGTCATGATAGTGGAAGTGGGGTCTGCATCAATGATCTTCCTTTTTTAATTATTTTATGGATCAGATTCTGAATAAGGGTTTGGCTCCTTCTCTTTGATCTCAACCACCAATGATGTTTTTGAGAGACATTCATCATTGTTGTGCCACAGGATTTTGTGAAAGTCACACCACTTCCTAGTTTCATTCTTCATCTTTACCTTAACCTTCTTTTCCTTTGTCTTAGAATGTTTTTCAGGGGGTTGTTGGTTAGGGCCATCTTTATTATGCTTTGTTTGTTGTGGATTTATAGACTGAAACTCCCATTTGTTTTGGTGCCTAAATTTCTGCTTGATTTTGACATCATATTGATGGGAAATTCCCAGTGATGAGATGTTTAGGAAATCCATTTAGTTTTGGATGTTTCTATGCAGAGATTCATGGTATTTCATAACTAGATTCCTCTCGGAGTCTTTGATACCCAGCTTGGTGTGCAAGGTATGGAAAGTATTTGTGAACTTCAACATCGTTTGGGCCCTCTGTTGCCATGGTGTGGTCCATCTCATGTACTGATCTTAATAGTTATCAACATGGTAATATTGTTCCTTGACCGTATCCACAAAAAAATCCCAAGTGGGCTCGGCCCCATTTATTTCAGATTCCTCTCTGGAAATTTTCTCCTAGTAATTTTTCGACCAATGCTTGACATGGGGGAGAGCCTTGAGGAGTGCGAAGGTGATCTTTTCCCTGTCGAAAAAATTGTGAACAGAGAAATAACCTTCTAGTAGATTTAACCATTTTTCTAGGGAATCCACATCTATCTAACATTCAAACACGAGAATATAAAAATTAGCTTGTACCTTGAAGGAGGTTGCATGGCTACTTGATGAAGATGCATCTCCTGTGGGTAGCCACCGAAGGATCTGTAGAAAGTTTTCCATCATTTCATTCCTTTGTTGTGCAAGGGATTCCTAGAGTAGTAGTTTAAAAGGATCTCTTGCTCCATCATATTTCTTCTCATCCCTCATGGGTTGTTGTCGGGCTCAATGCGACCGATCTTGCAAAGGATTGACTGGTTTGAGTCCCAAATTCTTGTACCCAGATCTTGTTGAAGACATGCACAAATAAAAATAAATGAAGAGTAGACCACTTTGATACCGCTGATCCAGATTATTTTTGGAACGAAATGAAAGCAAATATATTACAATGAAATACACACAAATATTGCCAGAAATAGAGAAATACAACAATGCATGATTTCTATTAATGAAAGAAATGTATAGAGACTATAAAAATACAGAGTGAATGAACTCACTAGAATGGTGGTAGATTATCTTTGAGAAGATTTGTGACAACTACACTCATTCATAAGAAGATGAGTACAATGAGGCTTTGAAGGCATTTTTACAATAAAAATAAATGCCAAAACCCTAGACATCCAAAAACCTAACCCTAGGAGATGAAACACCAAAAGTTATGTGGGCCCCGATGGGTAGGCTGGTGCCTCAACTTCCCAGGGTTGTAACGTTTGCATACGACTGCCATTTTAGGTGTGTGATAACTCATGTCAAAGGTATTTTCGACAAATACACATTATGCCATCAAAATCTGACTCCATCTACAATTTGACTATGACAAGACAAAAAATTGTTTAGGGCCCCAAAACAACCCTAGAAGTAAAAAAATTTGTAGTGACAAGAAAACTTCCAAAATAAGCCAGTTGGAATAGGTGGGTGGCCACCAATATCCACCTAGATACTGTGTAGGACTTCAGGATAGCCCCGAAAGTGTAGAACCCACAATTAAAAAGAGATGTCACCATTACAAAGAAACGTGTTGAACTAAAAAACTGTAAAGATGAGCCAAGTGGAATTTGAAACAGGTGGGTGGCCACCAATATCCACCTAGATCACCACCTGAAAGTGAAAATGTATCCCATGAAATTCATGATGAGGACACAATGAAGATGAATCTAGATTGAAGAAACTCTAACTTTGGGTTGAAGACCAACCACTTTCCTAAGATTGATATGAGGAAGTTTGATGGCAAGGATCCAATCACATGAATACTTCATATGGAGTAGTTCTTTGATCTACATGATGTGCCACACACACAAAAGGTACACATTTCTTCTTTATATTTAGAAACCAATCAATTTGTGTGGTATCGATGAATTTTTTCTCGCAAATCACTTGTCACTTGGAAAATTTCATGGAAGAAATGATATAACACTATGAGGATACAAGGACAAATACCTTCTTTAGCTAATTGATAAATCTCAAGAAAAAGGGTTCAGTTGCAGAGCACATTGAGAACTTCCAAAGATTGAATATAAAGGTAAAAAATATTCCAAATGAGCACCTGATTGATGTATTCATAGGAACTTTAAAAAATAACATTCAACATGAGATTTTCCTTTGGGAACCCAAATCATTTGAGAATGTGTTCAGGGTGGTGAGAAATTTTGAAAGTAAAAATATGGCTATGGCTACTAGAAGGACCACTCCTAACATCTATTGAGAGAATAATGTTCCTTATTATAAAACACCTCAACCTACAAGGTTGCAACTCAACAATTGGAGGAAATAAAAGCAAAAGGTTTATCCTTTAATTGTGACAACAAGTACAGTGAGAGACATAAGTGTGGTGAGAATAAATTATTCTACATAGATTATGAAGAGGAAGAATAAAAAGAACAAGAACAAGAACAAGAACACGAACCATGTCAAGATGAAAATGTACAAGAGATTTCTTCTGAAGAGTTGACTCCCACGATATCATGTAATGCATTCGATGGAATTAGCACTCCTCAAACCCTTGAGATCGAAGGATATATCAAAAATAAAAAGGTAATAATCCTAATTGATTTTGGTAGTACTCATAATTTCATTCACTATAAATTAGCCAAAGCTCTCAATTGCTTTATATATCCAGTGCCAAAGTTTCAAGTAATGATTGCAAATGGAGGAACTATCAATTGCTCAGGAAAATTCCATAAGATAAATCTTACCATGGGGAATATGTAATGAATAGTCCAATGATTTCTATACCCATGGGTGGTGTTGATGTCGTACTAGGAGTCCAATGGTTACAATCATTGGGAACAATGGATTTTAATTTTCAAGAACTTTTCATGAAATTTTCATTGGAAGGAAAGGAAATTGAGTTAAGGGGTATCAAAGGGAAACCTAGTAAGGTGATAAGCTCTAATGGCATGACAAATTATTGAAAAAGGGGCATCAGGGTGTAATTGTACAACTATGCTCACTACATGTTCAAACATCTAAGCAATATATTCCTCTATATTTCCATGGGATAATTGAAAAAAATTCCAAAGTATTTGAAGATATTCCCAAAGGTCTTCCACCCACTCGAAATCATGATCATGCTATTCACCTAATTCCTGGGAGTGTTCCTCCTAACATTAGGCCTTACAGATACCCTTATTCCTAGAAGAGTGAAATTGAGCGTATGGTTGAATAATTGTTAGAGTATGGAATTATTAGACCTAGTCAAAGTTCTTACTCTGCACCGGTGGTAATGGTACTCAAGAAAGATGGCTCATGATGTATGTGTCTAGATTATAGAGATCTCAACAAGATCACTATTAAAGATAATTTTCCCATTCCCATCATTGATGAATTGTTAAATGAACTACATGGAGCAATCTACTTCACAAACTTGGATCTCTGTTTAGGGTATCATCAGATTAAACTGAAGGAAGCAGATATCCCAACAACAACATTCCTAACTCATGAAGGCCATTATGAATTTTTCATCATGCCTTTTGGCCTTACGAATGCACCTTCCACATTCCAAGGGTTGATGGATTCCATTTTCAAGCCCTTCCTTCAAAAATTTGTGTTACTGTTTTTTGATGATATACTAATCTATAGCAAGCCTTGGGAGGATCTTGTTCGACATGTTGACAAGGTGATACAACTACTAAAGGAGAAACAACTATATGCCAAACCATACAAATGTTTCTTTGGGTTGAAGGAGGTATGTATTTGTGTCATATTGTATCTCATGAAGGTGTCAAGGTAGATCCTAACAAGGTTAAGGCCATGATGGATTGGTTGATTCCAAAAACATTAAAGAATCTTAGAGGATTTTTGGGTTTGATAGGTTACTACCACAAGTTTATTCGGAACTATGGAAGAATAGAAGAACCTTTAATGAAATTAACTAAGAAGGATGCATTTTCTTGGACTCCATAGGAAACTCAATCTTTTGAACAACTTAAAGAGGCGATGTGAAAAGATCATTTCTTAACCACACTAGATTTCACAAAAACCTTTATTATGGAATGCGATGCCTCAGGAAATGGCATTGGTGTTGTTCTAATGCAAGAAGGAGGACCCTTTCTTTTGAAAGTCGGCCACTCAAGGGAAAGTAATTACACGAACCCATTTATGAGAAGGAAATGATGGAAATACTACATGCATTGAAGCAATGGTTCCCTTACCTAATAGGTAGGAACTTCATGGTCAAAATAGATCATGATAGTCTTAAATACTTCTTGGAAAAAAGACAATCTTCAGAAGAAAAACAAAAATGGGTGACAAAGATGTTGGGTTATGATTTTTAAATCATCTACAAAAAAGGGAAGCAAAATGTTGTGGCAGATGCACTCTCAAGAAAGGATGGAGATGTTGAGGCCTTTCTCTATGCTATCTTGATCATCCAGCCTGATTGGATAATATAAGCGAGGAATGGATGTAAGAATGGTGAAAATGTGTGGACCCTCAGTCAAAGGTTGCAACAAGATTCTGGTGCATTAGATACATTTACATGGAAAAATGATTCACTATTGTAAAAATATCACTTATATTTATGTAAGAACTCCCAACTCAAACAAAAGGTACTATTGGAATTGCACACCTCTCCGGTTGGAGGGCACTCATGATTTTTGAAAACCTACCATATGGTTAAGAAGGAATATTTTTGGGATGGCCTTAAAACTAATGTTCAAAGGTTTGTGGCAGAATGTTTGGTTTTACAAAAAAATAAGGTGGAAATCGTTAATACCCCAGGTCTTTTACAACCATTATCCATCCCAAGTTAGCATTGGGAGGAGGTTTCCATGGATTTCATCACTCGGTTACCAAAGTCTAAAGGAAAGAGTGTCATCATGGTGATTGTTGATAAACTAACCAAGTATGCACACTTTTTTGCACTCTCTCATTTTTCAAAGACATTACAGTTGCCATCACATTCATGGAGACAGTTCAAAAGCTACATGGAAGCCCAAAGATTATTGTAAGTGACATAGATCCCATCTTCACTGGACATTTTTGGACAAAATTATTTTCTTGTTTGGGTACTCAATTTGCTCATATCTCATCTTATCATCCTCAATATGATGGACAAACCAATATATTGAACAAATGTCTAGAAGTCTACCTTCATTGCTTTGTCTCTGATAAACAAACACAATGGTTTAAGTAGTCACCCTTGGCAGAATGGTGGTATAACACTTCCTTTCATACTGCAACAAAAATGACACCTTTTATGGAACTCTATGGATATCACTCACCTTCCATCACTTCTTATCTAAAAGAAAAATCCAAGGTTCAAACAGTGGAAAATCACATTGAGCATCAATAACAAATTCTCCAACTCTTAAAGGATAACCTGACCATGGCACAAAATCACATGAAACAACAAGCATATCAACATCATAGTGAAATAATTTTTGAAGTAGGGGATTGAGTATTTTTAAGACTACAACCATACAAACAAATTTCCCTCAAGCAAGCTAATAAGGATAATAAATTATCACCAAAGTACTATGGACCTTATAAGGTGTTGCAAAATATCGATACTATGGCATACAAATTGGAGTTGATGCATCTTCGTGAGTACACCCAGTTTTCCATGTTTCATGCTTAAAAAAGGCTATAGGTGACAATATCCTAGTTCAAACTATATTTCCAGAACTTGATGAAGAAGAAAAAATCATATTGGATCCTGAAGCTATCACTAACACAAGAATTCACCAGCTAAGGAATAGATCCATTTCAGAGTATCTCATTAAGTGGAGGAAACTACCTGTTGAAGATTCCACTTGCAAAGATGATTCTTTTATACAGAAGCATCCATAATTACTCAAGTGTTGTAGAAAAAACTTGTCTGAAGGGGAGGGGCATGTTAAGACCTAAATAGTGGCACACTACCCCTTAATTGGGGCATATTACATTAGTATTGTTATTTTATTTATGTTGTCTTGGGTCCATTAGTTTTAATTGTACCTCCTAGTCTCCTATACCAAGGAGACCTTTTCATTTGGAATCATCTGGTATTTGTAAATTTATGTGGCGTATAAGGAGGTTGCCTCCTCAAAGAGGCTTATTATCTAAAATTCTCTCTTTGTCAAGGAGTTGAGTACTTATTCTGAGGTTTTTTATGCTATTTTGATATTTGGTTCTTAACAATATTGGATGTTATAATCTTACTGTTTTTGGGGATTTTAAACTTGTTTTAAATCTTATTAGAAAAATTCATACCCCCAAAACAAATTTATTAAAAGGTATACATAGGCAGTATGGTATTTAATTTCAAATATTTTATATTTTAACATCACACATATCAACCCCGAATGGGGTGACAGCTGGTTCCCATGCACATTAGGATGCTAAATGCCTATGATACCACCCTCTCCTCAAGACCTCATGGGATGAAYGAAATTCAATGGTTATGCGAGATGGTGTGATTGACTACAAAAGTTGAATTAATGGTGTACTCTTTGTTTCAACGACAACATGTTTGGACTGGTATGAGTCACATGATCCCTGTCCACTCGACCCCTCTGACACTTCACCTTCCCAAATCGACTATAATTCAGGAKGTAAGAAATGGCTACAGTCATTTGGCTTTGGTCCCGTCTTTGGCTACAATCATTTTCGTTCATCCATACCTTTTCCTTTCCTGTTATTTCACTCTGCTCTTGTTCACCATTCTATTTAACCCCTCCATCATACCCAGGGAAAGAGGTAATACTAAGAGAGGGATGGATTACTATATCTTTGTTTCCCAACAATCCGGGCTAAGTCTTTATTCTCCCATGCCCCATACTTCTTTGGATAACCATAACAACCCCTCTGCGATACCTCCTCCTTCCTAGTATTAGAATAGGATGGATGAATATCCTCCCATGGCCTATTTCAAGGAAGAAATACCTTCAATCCCGATAAAAATCCCCCTGATTTCCCTCATGTTTACAATCTCTAGCCCTCAAGACCTGCCCAACACTTCTGGTCAGTCCACCCTTAGAACATATTTTTCTTTGGAATTGGATACTTGCATAATTGAAGAGAAAATCCCTTGGGAGGAGCGCAATGAGGAGGAAATCCCTCCAGAAAGTCAACCTCCACTTGTCACAGCTTCAGAACCTGAACGGATTCACACCTACCGCCTCTCACATGATCACTTATACCTCATCTTTGATATGCAGGGAGATATGGAAGAGCAGATTCACTAGCACACCATTCTCAATAGTCACTTGGACATGTTGTTTGATTCTCTTTCAGGTGAGCCAGACAAAAGAAGATGTTTGACCTGTGCCCAAACATCCATGTTCGCTCTTGTTGATACTAAGAGGGGGGTGAATCAGTATCAAGTAAAATTTAAAAACCTTTTTCAACTTATACTTAAACCATTCAATTATATCCAATGAGCAATGAACAATAGTATAAGAGTTACACCAATACACCACAATACACCATGCATAATATATGAGAAATAATCAATAGTTTTTGTTCAAGGGAAGTAATGACTTCCAAAGGTAGCTACAACTTCCAAATGTAAAGGGAGGGATAAACCTCCAAGAGGAAGATACAATCCTCCAATATAAAGAGAGGGTTGAACTCTCCATCCTTGTCCCTTCCTTCCACCCAAGAATATATGAGAGATAATAAAACTTTACATTAAATCATCACCATCAACCAATCATCACATAGAACCTGATAATGCTTCCTGAGACTTCTTCAATTTCTACAATTCTTCAATTCTTGGAGTTCTATGATCCTATAGATAATATTACTCAATGTATTCTCTGAAACTCCTCCAATTTTCACTCCTTGAATCCTTCCCAAAAAGAGGTTATAGAAAGAATGGTAGACTTTATTCAATTCCGGTCTATTCATAAGACCCAACTTGTATAGCATGCCCCACGATCAATATTTAACATCCGATTCTAAAACTCACACAAAAGAAACTACAGTCTGTACTATTTCCAATGGAAGTGGTCCCACTTCATTTGGATTCTGTATGAAGAAGTTATGATTGTTTTACCCGGAACACCTGTTTATTGACTAGCTTTAGGTCTAGTCACAAACCCTATCTTCCACAGAGTTTATCTCCATAATGATAGTGAATCAAGAACTGAATTTTTTACCAGAGGTACCTTGATATATCTTCTCAATACCATAGTGATGTCACCATCTGAATCATCCTAGAAAAAAATTTATAGAAAAAATGGTAAGATGACCTGAAAATAACATACCTTAGAACACATCACCAAAAGACTCCATCCTCCCTTGAAATCCGACCTTTTTTTCTTCTTATTTCCTCTGAAATTCGACTTGTATCAAATGAATGTATAATGATTTTTATTTATACCATTTATGTCACTTCCTTTTAACATTAGGACCGACCTGGCACTTTCTTATTTTGTAATTCTTTTCTTTAATTATCTTCAGGGCCTACATGTACTTCCTTCTTCAATTCACTTTGTCATCTTCAAAAATTCATTTATCCTCAACCGTGAGGATCCATGTGACATGCCACATACCAATAGAAACAAAATGATGTATACTATCCATTCATGGGTGTTGTATATGCATGTGCATTGTCTTTCATGTCCAAATACCTTTATCAATCTTGTGGTCCAAAACCCATGACTAGGGTTGACATCAATGACAACAACCAATCTTCCAACAATACCCCCCTTTGTCATTGATGGAAACAGTCATTCTCCCCCTATCATCATGATCCTAATTTCTCTCCTCCTTTGACATCAATGGAAAAGGTTAGGGCTGCTCCCCCTAAGTTTAATGGAAAAATGTAACTCTCTTCTTTGGGGCTACTCCCCCTAAACATGTGGCACTCAATAATACTTCATCCTTATTTTTGGTCTTTGGGACATTTTCTTCCTTAGAATCCTTTTGTGTGGCTTCTGTCTTCTCTCTCTTCTTTATGTCTAGGATGTATATGTTGTTCGGTCTTCTTGTTGCAGTTGCCACCAATCTTCCTGAGTTATTTTCTCTGATTTTACATTTTCGGGAATCAAAGATAAGAGTGTATCCTTGATCACACATTTTATTAACACTGAGTAGATTATGATTCAAGTCTTCAACCAATAGAACATTCTTTTCTTTTACATTTTTTCTTCCAAGCTCTACTACACCTTCTCCAAGTATTTTGACAAATGAGTCATCTCCAAATGCAACATTGTCACCCTTTCTCTTCAAGCTGATGAATTTGTCTTGATCCCCGGTCATGTGTGAAGAACATCCACTGTCTATGTACCATTCATATTCTTCTTTACATTCTTCAGTGGTCAATGCTATTCGACAATATTCATTGTTTGGAATCTCTTTTCTTCTCCATACTGTGGTTGGCATAGGGACATATTCATTCATATATCTGCAATCTCGTGCTTTGTGACCAAGATAATTGCATTTGTAGCATACAATATTTTTGTCCATCAATGGGTAAAATGAATTATAACTTCTGTTGACAAATCCATGATTATTTCCATATCTTCTGTTTACACCATTCATGTTTCTTGCGTATTTGTTCC
>JASDQU010739718.1:91916-107983 GCA_032191745.1 Picea mariana | reverse complement strand
TTTGACTTGTTGTTGTGCTACATGCTCTTGTTCAACAAACTCTTGAATGACTGCATCATTCACAGGTCTTTCCAGGCACTATTATGCTATGGTGCTAACCTGCTCCAGTTATTCTCCTTATTCTTCTACCTTTGTAAACAATTGATAGGCCTTATCTTGCACAGGTTGGAGTTTCTAAGTGATCTCCATAACTTTGCTCTGGATAGTATGGATTTTTTGCTGGGCGATTCATTGCTCTTGGGAGCACTTCATTCTTTCCAGAGCTGACAGGGACTTCAACTGTGCATGTATCTTTTCGGCTTGGTACTTCACTTCTTGGAGCTGCGACTCCAATGCCTGAAACTATGGGTTTTCGGTAAGTTTCTCATATGTTTGGGTGCCACGATCAGTGAATTTCTTGCATTCTAAAGTAAGAGCCTTTAGCCTTTCAACTGCGTTCCTGGTAGTTGCTTCTCTTTGGTCCTTTACCTCCTGTGGGCTCTTGGGCATAGTGTGTAGTTCTAGGTCTACGATGCATTGTTGCAGGTGTTGGATCACTTCTACAAGTTGCACTACTTTCTTTGTGACTTGATCCTCTGCCTTTACTTCTACGACAGTCATAGACAACAATGCTCTGTTGACCACTTCCTTCACTTCGAGTTGCTCGGTGAGCAAAAGTTCCTTACTTTGCTGTAGTTGTTCCTTTTCTTCATAGAACTTTTCTTGGAGAGCACTTTTTTTTTGTTCAGCAGCTCGACGTTGTTCTACAAGTACTTCATGTACTTGTACCAAAGCCTGGGTGGATTTTGTTGTTTCCTCTTGTTATCGTTGAAGGTGAACTTTGAATGTATCAGTGAGCCGGTAGAGTTGAGCTGGCTCATCTCCCGGTTCTGGTGCTCCCAATGACAGAGGCGCAGTAGAGACTGGGCAGTTGGACTGTAGTGCTTGCTGCACCCCTTGGAGTTCAACCTCAATTCCATTTTACATCTCCTACTGCTTAGCTTCTTGCTTCTCTGCTATCTCCAGTGAAGCATCGTTTAGGGCTGCTATGATGAAATTGAAATCATCATAGGTGAGGATGGTATGCATATTAGTTATAGGGGATTTTGATCTCTTCCGAGAGTAAGGTTTTGGAGGAGAAACCTTCCTTTTATTCGAGGGGTCCTCCTTGTCTCTAGGTGGTGTTACTTCACCATTCCTTTGTTAAAATTATGTGCGATCTATCTCTTCACCATCACCTCCTTGCTCTAGTGACATGGAAGCAATCTTCACCGAGGCACTGCTTGAATCTTTTATTTCATCAGTCTTCTTTGTTTTTCTAGGTTCGGGTGTATCCTGCGCAGCTTATAGGCTATCGATGTCGGATATCTCCACATGGTCGGTTGGAATAAGGAGGTCAGCAGACCATTCCTTAGTAATCTCATCTAAGTCCTCCGTCATCTTGTAATAGGACTGAATCTGTTTCTTGTGCTCATCGGCTCGTGATGTGATGTAAATGAAATGTCGATCCACGTTGAACTTCATTAGAGGCCTGAATCGGTGTAAAGTGTTCAGCGTTATGCGAGGCTCAGACTGGATGGCTATCTTCAGATGATTGTAGTATGTATGGAACATGGCATTTGACTTCCATTGCTTATTCATGTCACTTGAGTACCATAATGTACTAAACTTCACAGCCAATAGTTCAAATGGATTAATGTCTGGGAAGGTCGCACCTTCCAACATCTCCCAGGCAATGAAAGCAATCAGGATCAAGAGCTGGCTGAAATTAAATTTGTACCCTTGATCCTGGGCTTCTCTACAGTTGATTTCTAATTGATTTACCAAGTACTTCACCCAATTCATTTGTAGGCCCTCTGCGTACTTCCCTGCGAGGTCGACTACAAAACAAGTCACTTGGGTGGGTCGGTTCTTGCATACTAACTTACCTGCAATCATTTGGCAGGTGAGGCACATTGTGCCATTCTAAATAAAGGCTACCTTGTAGCCTCACATTCCCTTCTTGACATCATCGTAAGTGTCCTTGATCCTTTGTGTGAGGGCACGGTCCATGGTTTTTCTAGGATATAAGTCCTGTGTGTCAAGTCCTTGCATACTCAAACCCGTGATTCGATTTATCAAGGACGGATCAACTGTGATACGACGATTTAGCCACAAATATCCGCCATGGTAACAACACAACAACAACTTGACACATGCATTCACCTCTTGGTGTCTTTCAAAGTGGGGAAATTTCATGATGTTGAGCAGAGTGGATTGCACAAGGTTATGGGTCTATGCTTGGGGATTTACCTTTGAGTTTTTCCCTTTTTTTCTAGTCAGATACTTATGTGGGGCTAACATGTTGTAGAATTTGCGATCTCTGAGGTTGAAGTCGCTAAAATTCAACGTTGTGATCTTATCTTGGTCTGCTTGCACTACACGTATCCCCTTCGGGAGGTACGTAGTGACTAAGGTGTACTTGAAATCTCTAGGTACGCTGTCACGGTTTACAACTCCACTCAAAGGTGGTATATAGGTGGGTAAGATAGTCGGGATCAATTTATCATTCGCTAAGTCATCCCTGTTCTTAGTTCACTTCTCATTGGATGACTGGGATGGTCTTGTTCCATGAGTAGTGGATGGAGAGGATGGAATTCCTCTCATGGATGATTCTTGTATACCTACAGACATCGACATGACTCTTTTAGTCATGAGGTCGATCAAAACTTCCTCAACAAATTTTTTTGCAATGCTCAACTAGTTCGACATACATGCTCGAGGTTAACAATCTCGGGTTCAGGGGGGGTAGCTTAGACACAGTAATGATATAGAGGGCATAAGCATGATGATCACTGTATAAACTCAACTTAGTCTGTGGGCTCAAATTCTCAATTGGAAAAAGTGTTCTCGGTGTGTGGCGCGGTGGAATAAATAGGTAAATTGACAACGGGTCGTTTGCAACGGGTATGAGGCCTTCATTAACTCGGTTCTGTCCATTACGGTGTGGTCCAACAGTTTGGTGGTGAACCATAAATGCCTTTCTACCCATTTGGAACATTGCTCGAATGGTTATAATATCCCCAACGACTATATTTCTTCGTCATGGCGAAGTGCCATGTGTCGCTATTCTGATATCCTGATGAAGCTCCAATTTTGAATTTTTTCCTTCAGCGAGGTTCCCTCTGGAGCCTTCTGCAACTTATCTATCTTGGCTCTCTTCTTACTTAACTTTCTAGCCTTATTTCTAGTGAGCTTCGTTTCAGTATTCCTTTTTCCATTCTCATTTTTGTCTTCTTTGGACCTAGTCACTTCGCGCTGTTGAGATTCTTCCCTAGGGTTCCCGGGTAATACTTCTTCTTTGTCTGGGATAGGTACTTCAATATTTTGTGGGTCCTCTAGTGTTCTTGAAACTTTGACATCCAGGTCTCTAGTGTTAAATATCTTTGATCTGCTATGTTATTATTCAATCAAGTGTGTGGTCCTTCTAGTCATGAAATCTTTTAATTATTTCTTTTTATGTTCCAAAACTTCTTCTTTGTCCTTTTTTATGGCTTGATCTCCGTCGATCTAAGGTTTTCCTAGTAACATGGTAAATGGGGCTCCATCCTCAGTAAATTTAATAATCTCAAAATCTTCTTCTATCGAAGTTCCATTAACAGTCATAGGTATCTAAGCGAGCCTTCCACATAGGTTTATCAGCTTTCCTCTGAATAACCCTATTCCTCCTAATGAAGGGGTTATAACAGGCTTCCCTATACCTTCCCAAGTTCTCTCTGTCATGATATTCACTTGTGTTTCCTTATATAGAATACAATCAATGTCGAAGTCTCCTATTCTTGCTTCAATGCATTCTTTTTCCTTGAAGATATATGATAATCTGACATGTCGGTGGTCATTCAGGGTTTCATTTATTTGTAGCAATACTTTTTCTGATCTTTTTTGGGGTTCTACTATTTCTGGATCTACCTTAGTTTTCTTGATTAAGATTCATTCCTTCCAAATTACCAATCATTCTAGGGAAATCCAATACTTCATGGTCCATAGCTTTATAAAAAAGACAACTAAGTCTTTTCTCAGGGCATTCCTTAGCAATATGTCCCAGTCTTCTGCAACTGTAGCAGAGAGTTAATCCTCTTTTTTGTTTAAGTGATCCCCAACCTTTCCTGTACTGCGCGTTAGGCTCATAGGAGCTAACCTACAAAAAATTCTTTCTAGGATCCTGCATCCATTTTTTAGTCCAAACATTCTTTCTATGCATAGGTATAACATATTTTCCACTATTCATATCAAATCTACTCATATCAAACTGTCTTTCATCTGCTAGTGCCCTAGTTTTCAAGCTAGGATAGAATATATCAAATGCACCTAGATTCATACTTTTGAAACAAAAATTTTCACTAATATTACTTTTTCAGAGCACAAATATTCAAGATCTAGAACTTTTCACTATTCTTACCTTTATCAAAGCACAGAGCTTACAGATCTTACCCTTTTTCTTGAGGTCTGACCTCTTTTCTTGGCATAGAGCTCCTTAGATCAAGTAGAATGTTGCGCACTAGGGAAACAAATCTATGCACAGAGCTTTTACAATCTTAGGCCTAATCTTTGCACAAAGATTCTTCTTTCTTAGTTCCCAATAATCACAGTTTCATGTCTGATACTGCGCACTTCAACAGTAGATCTACGCACAAAACTTCTCTTCAGTTCCCAAAAGTCATAGTTTCAGGTCTTTGGCAATGGAACCATTTGTTGGCATAGGGGCAGACCCAGGGTTCAATGCTACAACAACGCACCAACAAAGCCCTAACTACCGACCCTTTCGACAACTCCCACGAAGAAAATGAAGTCTCACTCGAGGTAGAGGCAGGGGTGGTTGCAGGACTCAATTGTCGACAACCTTAGTTGGGACACAGATATGTGATTATAATACTTAACAGAGAACTTAACATCAATAGTTCATCAATATTCAACCAATAACTAATGCGCATATAGAACAAGGCATCGCATCATTCACTCAAATATGATGTATTTAAGCACTCTATCATACATAGGCATGTTATATCTAGCAGATCAAGATTTAAGCACCTTCATATAGATCGGATCTAACATTCTTACACATCATTAGCACAAAGCATAAGCAAATTTATCTATCTCTATCAAAGCACTTAGCAAGAGAAGTTATAAACACATAAAGACAAGCACAAAGTGGAACAACACAATGTTTACATGGTTCACCTCCACCCTGGGGCTGCGTCCACCATCTCTTCTTCTTTATTATCCTCAGTCAATCAATTACAAGAACAGGGACTCAAAACCCTACTTCGCCTAGGACAGGAGATCTACACAGCTCGCTATATCTTCCTTCCTTGCATTGCAGCACAAAACCTCCACAGTCTCTTACAATGACTTGCACTTAGCTCTACAAGTCTCATACAGTATGCACGAAGCCTTACAAATATTGATCACACAGATCCCACTCTTAGCACTTAGCCAACTTGCACAATACTTGTGCACTATTCAACTACTTCTTACATTGCCTAGCCTTCTATTTATACATAAAAAATAGGTCTAAACATGGGTAAACCCATGGGATGACATCCCATTCTTGTTACATATTCCCAAATCCCAAAAAGGACCCAAAAAGGGGCCGAGATCTATGATCTCCGCTTTGTCTTGCACTCCTCCTTTGACAAGCTGTCGAAGTCCCAAAATAGGTCAAACTTGACTAGATCCCTCAAAACGTGGTCACCAGATCCCTCAAAACTTGGTCAAGGGCCAACAAGAGGAATCATAACAACCAAAATTTTTAATGGACTTTAGTCAAAGCAAGGGATGAAGGATGAAACATCAACATAGTTATGTGTGGAGGAGATAAAACATGAAATGATGTAGTTTGATAAGAGCTAGTACAACACTAGTGGGTAAAGAAGAATGTCGAACCAAGGAGATAGTTTGATGCAAAAAACAAGAAGGAAACATTTAAGCAAGACAAAAAATGATTCTTGAAGAAAGAAATTGTGTCAACTTCAACTACACAACAAATCAGGGAAGAGCCAGAGTACACGATGCCTCCATTGTTGGATCATACCAAAGAAACACAACCCCTGGGACAAGTAATTACAATCAAAGGATTTTTTCAATCATGTGTAAAACTATTGAATGATCCATCCTCTGTCAAAATATTGAAAAATATATTAGAAAAATGTATCATAGAGACAGAAGGAAAACTAGAACAAAAAAAAGTCAATCAGATACATACAAGGAGAAGAACAAGTAGGGAGTTCAGGATGACTGCCAACATCAGATATTTCAACATGGAAGATAGCATACTGGATCTAGGATCTGAAGTCAATGTATTACCCAAGAAGACATGGAAATGTATGGGAGAGCCCACATTAGGATATTCACCTGTTCAACTGAAACTAGCAAACAAACATAGAGTTCTACCAATTGGTAGACTGAAATGAGTGACAGTAGACCTAGATGGAGTGCGCACTAAAGCAGACTTCAAAGTGATTGAAATAGTGGATGACACAACACCATATCCAACATTGCTCATCTTGGATTGGGCATTTGATAACCAGGCCATAATCAATTTAAAGAAACGAAAAATGGCATTTGAGTAAGGAGAATACATGTTCATTGCACCATTAGACCCATCATAAGGGGAGATATTTGTAGAGCGTACTTGCTTGGACTTGGAGGAAATTAGCCAGTTATACAAAACAATTACGCGGGATGAGGATTACGTAAACCCAACTGCAGATGGGATACTTAGTTGGTGGAGGATTACTTCATGTGCGACAGACTCAGACACAGGTTTAGAAAACTAACAACATAGGCTACACGAAGTTTCCACAAGAATATGCGTAAGAATAGACCTCGCAGTAAGATGGGTAGGTACAGAGATAAGGGAACCACCCAGTTTCCATGGAGTAAATGATCTAGAAGTATTATTGGCACAGTATGAAGATGAAGTGTTAGAAAATCAGAGACTCTTATCACTCGATATAGTACTCAAGGCCACACCTGCAAGATGGTGGGGTGTGCACAAAGAAACAATCAATGATTGGTACCAATGTAAGTGGTTAATGTGCATAAGGTTTGGTGCAGAACAAAGAAGAAACCAACAACGTAAGTACAATGGACAGGGGGCACCAACATAACACTTGGAAAAGTGCAGAGCACTATGGAAAATGACATCCCCAGAGGAATGGCCTCATCATTTCGTACATACTTTAGAGGGCATACCAGAAAACTAGTATACAGACCAGGAACTACGTAGAGGAACTTCGAGCTGGACAATATTGCAACATAATTTTACAGTCACTTTCTCATTCAAGCATGAGAACCCCAACATAGAAGCAACACTTAAGAAAATAAGAGGGGTGATATTCATTAAGGAACCAGAAGTTGAACTCATAAAAGAGGAACAATAACAGAACAGATAGACAGTGAAAGAATGTTTGTCATGATACCATGTGCAAGAAGAAGCACTAGATGAAGATGATCCATGCGATATTCATATCAAGGAGGAGGAAGGAGAAAGAAAAGTGGAAGGTCCACCTCTAGAATCTGAAGTAATTGTTGCACCGACAAAAGTGAAGAAAGCCAACATTGGGAGAGTTGATAATCCCAAAATGTCCAACATTGGAGACTACTGGGATGAGAAAACAATAGAAAGCATAGCAGAGTTACTGCGCGAGTACAGTGACCTATTCCCAATGAATTTCATAGAAATGAAGGGTATATTGGGAGAGATAGGAGAAATGAAGATACCACTCAGAGTTGAAGCAAGACCGATTAGAAAATGACCATATAGACTAAACCCGATATATAAGTAGGAAGTAAAAGTTGAGATTGACAAGATGCTCGAAGCTAGAATCATAGAACCTGTGGAAGAATCAAAATGGATAAGCCTAATGGTAGTTCAGGAGAAAAAACAAGGAGGGATAATAATATGCATCGACTTGAGGAATTTGAATGATTCATGCCTACATGACCCATTCCCTACACCTTTCACAGATGAAGTGTTGGAGAACGTAGGGGTACACGAAGTTTACTCATTCACTAATGGATTCTCAGGCTACTACTAGATCAAGATAGCACAGGAAGATAGATACAAGACCACACTTTCTACAGAGTGGGGATCCTACCAATACACAATCATGTCATTTGGAATGAATAATGTGCCAACAATATTTTCCAGAGTAGTCATCGCTGCATTTAAGGAGTTTATACACCAGTTTCTAGAGGTATACTTGGATGATTAGATAGTCTACATTCTATTGAAAGACCATGTAGAGGTCTTGCGGCTAATGCTATAAAGATGCAGGCAGTGCCAGATATCATTAAACATCAAGAAGTGTATCTTTGGAACACCGTTTGGGATACTATTGGGCCATATAGTATGCAAGCAAGGTTTACTAGTAGATCCTACCAAAAATGCAATAATTGTTAACCCGCCAACACCAAAAAAAATCCGTCAACTAAGAGAGACATTGGGACACACGGGATACTACATAAAATTTATCAAACGGTATGCATTGATAACTGTGCCAATGGAGAAATTGTTAAGGAAATATACAAAGTTTTAGTGGAACGAAGATTTTCAACATAGCATGGATATGCTGAAACAAAAGATGGTAACAACGCCAATACTAGTATTTGTAGATTGGGAGAAGACATTCCACATACATGTAGATGCATCAACCATAACACTTGGAGCTATTTTGACACAACCAAGAATAAGATATTTGGATCATCCTATAGCATTCACGAGCATAAAACTATCAGAATCAGAGCATAACTATAACACTACAGAGAGGGAAGGCCTAGCTATGGTCTATGCACGACAAAAGTTCAGACATTACTTACTGGGAAAACATTTTAAGATGTTCACAGATCACTCAACTCTTAAATACCTAGTCAACAAGCCAATGTTGGGGGGGAGAATCTGTCGATGGTTACTACTGTTTCAAGAATTTGATTTTTAAGTAATAGTCAAGCCAGTGAAATTGAATGCAAGATCTGACCACCTATCAAGGGTCATTAATGGAGAGGAACCTAAAATTTTAGAGGACAAATTTCCGGAAGCACAGTTATTTTCAGTCTATATCGTCGATGAATACTTTGCAGACATCATTCAGTACTTGAGTACAGGTACTGTGTCACAGGAATATAACACCATGTAGAAGAAAAACCTGGTATTCTGGGCTGCAGACTATCATATGATTTTAGGACACTTATACAAAATGGGCGCAGATATCATCTTGCAAAGACATGTGCTAGAACATGAAAGACCAAGGGTTTTAGCAGAATCCCATGAGGGAATAACAGGAGGACATTATGCAGGAAAAGCTACCATGCAGGACTATGGTGTCTAACCATTCATAAATACTTGAAAGAGTACTTCCAGAGATGCAATGTCTGTTAGAGGGTTGGTAAACCCAATAGAAGAGACGATATGCCATTGCGACCACAAGTAACTTTGTAGGTATTCGACAAATGGGCAATATATTTTGGAGGACCAATTAATCCACTAGCAAAGAGAACAGGAGAAAGGCACATTATCACCATGACATAATACTTGACAAGATGGGTGGAAGCAACACCAGTCAAAGATTGCAGCACCAAAACATCAACACACTTTCTATTTGAACAAGTAATCACTAGATTCGGTTGCCCAATAATTGTGATGACTGACCAAGGTACTCACTTCATTAACAACACTATTAATGCCATGAATGAAGAATTTGAAGTCCATCATCAAAAGAGTACACCATAGCACCCACAAGCAAATGAAACAATAGAAGCCTTTAACAAAATCCTTGAGAATGTACCGATGAAGATCTATAACGTCAACAAGGATGATTGGGACCTCATAATACCAGTAGTATTATGGGCATACAAGACTACATGCAAGAAGTTGATAGGGCACACGCTATTCAGGTTGGTATATGGACAAGAAGCAGTGGTGCCATTAGAATTTTTGGTACCCAGTTTGCGCATAGCTGCGATTACGAACATGACAGAACAAGCCACAATATAGGACAGGTTGAATCAATTGATGATCATGGAGGAAGATCGGATCCTAGCAAGGTTCCACCAAAAATTTCAGAAAGCAAGGGACAAAGCTTGGCATGTTAGACATATCAAGAATAAAACCTTCAAGGCATGAGACTTAGTACTGATGTATGACAGTAATTCCATTCAACACCCAGGAAAACTCAGAATGCACTGGTTAGGACCATACAAAGTAAAACCTGTCATAGATGGGGGAGCTGTATAGTTGAAGGACTTAGGAGGTGCAGAATTCAGAGGGATTATCAATGGGAGTCTAATGAAGTTGTACAAGGATAGTCAACCACCCACAACTTGAAAGTCACCACGTAGGTTGAAAAAAAAAGAAAAATAAGAAGAAGCAGGAGATCAAACGGTACCAACAGAGGCGCAATGCACTAAAAGGACAAGGAAAATGCACACTCAGGAGCATGAGCCTGAGAAAGACAAGGCCAACAATGATTTCAAAGAAAAAACAAGTGGGAAAGGTGAATACGGAAAAAATAAGTGCTAAGTGACGAAGCCTAGTGGAATTGAATGTTGGAAACGATTGACGGGACGCCACATTAATCGTGCCAATTGGAGATGACAAGGGACAATAATGGAAAGTATGAAGGAACCAGAGGTTCATTGAATCCGTAATAGAGGTAATGTATTTGACACGCTTCACATGATGCCCATACAAAGTGAGGATGTGGGAGAAAAAAACTTATTGTGAAATTGGAGAAGGGAGAGAGAGATAGAGTAGACACGACATAGAGTAAATGTTGCAAATCTTACAGAGGTTGCAAAGGCTACTGATCTTGACGAACGGGAATTTTTTTCACCATGGAACCACCCAAACAAGAAGAACCAATCCAGACTGCTAGACAACCCAAAGTTAGGACCAGAGCACAAAAACAATCACAAGGAAGTGAACAACAACCCTCGTCGTTGTGAGAAGTTGTCAATGTGGATGAGATCCCATCACCAGATACAACATCAGGAAGCTTGACACTCATGGTAGAAGAACACCAATAGACAAAACCTTTGGGCATAGACATCGATAGGCCGGAAGAGGGGCAGGGTCGAAAAAATGAGGACGCAAAAAGTCAAGTACAACCAGAAAACCCTGAAGAAGCCCCAAGAGTCAATGGGACGACTCCAAATCAGGAAGAGGTGATCGAGCCAGAAGATTCATAGACAACCATGTTGAAACACCCATAGGAGGGAGCAGTGGAAGATTTCACTAGCCGACTGAAATAGTATGTCGAATAACGACCAATAGAGGCGGGAACCTCGAGCCAGCCACCACCGTAAAAGGACAAGCAACAGTTACCCAGGTCACCGTGCAGACAACCTTCCACAACAATTGTTTTTCCGCGAAGACTAGAAGGAGTACGGGTGAAAACATATTTTTTAGGTTATGTTGAAAAATTAATCTACTCATACCATGATGTAATAGACATGGACAAGTTCCCGAAGTTCGCGAAGAAATTCTACCTATAGACTGTGGGTGTAGATGCCTTTGGAGAATTGGTTCATCAACCAATCTAGTGGGCAGTAGAACTGGAAAAAACTGGGATTTTACATCTGTTGGCCCTACCATACTTTGGCAGAGGCCAGTATGCAAATAGTTGCGTCAAGAAGTTGATGGTGGTCACACATGGTGAATATTTGTGGCTGGACAAGCTCATCTCAATAGACATAGAGCTCATTGCATACATCATAGGGCTTCCATCATGGGGCATGGATCCTGCACATTTCCTCGAGGAAAAAAAAAGGAGAAAGAACTCACTGAGGATATGAAAAAGAAATATGACACCGAAAGGGGGATGCTTGAAATCATTATCAAGTATATTAGTGACATCGCGACAAGAATGGCCACAAAAACTATGGCCAAAAATATGCTCAAACATTCCACAAGGAGGAAGTCCAGGCTGGGGTTGTCGCAGCTGCAACACAGTGTGCCGAGGGAACCACTATCATCTAGGCCCCTTATTTGCTGAATTTGTTTCTATATGACTTGAAGGATGCACATGATATGGGGACAAAATTTCATTACTCATGGTTGATCGTCCTGATAGCCATTATGGGATGGAAGGAACCAAACTATTCATTTTTCGACACCAGACCCAAGCCCAATCATGGAGCGAGATACTTATCGATTGGAGCCACTTTGGACACTAAGAATAGGAGAATGAATGCAGCTATATTCGAAGGATATCTCCATGACCTGCAAGAGACCATCACCAACATTTGGAGGATAACACCATAGGATGTAAGAAACTATTAGGGCATAGCCAACTTCAAGGCCACTAGACATGCAATGTGGATCTAGGTGTGGAAGGACCCCAACAAGGAATGGCTACAACTACGCTATTGCATTACGGAGGGGGATATACAAATGAACATCAAGGNCCAAGAAGTCACAGTGCCCAAGAAACCAAGGACAGGACAGACCAAACCACAACAGAAGAAAGTGGGGACATCCAAGATAGGAGTCTACACGGGGAAGAAGAACAATACATAAGTGGCCCAAGTACAACAGAAACAGGCTGAGGCAGTGCAAGGGACTACACCAAGTCCTAATCCACAAGATCCAGACTTGACTAAGCAACCAACTATTCAGATGGGGGGTGCGAGAAAGAAGACGAAGGTGCATAGAACACCTCCAGAATACACACTCACGGAGGATGATACAGAAATGGTGGCCCAAGTGGTTCATGATCACACAATTGAGGATTTTGAGAATTTTGTGCACCAAAGGGACAAAATTGAAGAAGAGATGGAAGACATGCAACAACTCCTCAAGCAGATCGGGGAAGCATAGGAATTTGGTAGCAACATAGAAACAGGCATGTCTGCATCATAGACAGGAGGAGAACCTAAAGCAAGTGAGAGATATACAGTCCAGACGATACCACGTCTGACTTCAATGTTTCATGTTACACCTAGCATGTTGCGCATGGATGAGATCATGGGGAAGACACCCCTAAAGGATCTGGCTCAATTGCAGTTGGTATTGCCACAGATACCAACCAAGGCCCTATATAAACTATAGGTTAGCGTTACACAAGAGGTACAGTCTCATGCATGCACATATACATATGAACTAAAGTAGGTAAAGGATAAACGGGATGAGTTGGAATTGATATTCGACTAGGCCAAGATCGAGACCAAAGAGGAGAGGGAACACCTAAAGGGGTTGGAGAAGAAAGTGGCCATAACCTAGGAGAAGATTCTAAAGACTGTGCAGACAATTGAAATCATGGCGCCGAAAAATATTGATCAGATTGTGCAGACAATCGATCAATACCAACATGATATAGAGAATCTCCATGAGAAGCTCACACCTACAACTACACCAGAGGTAAGGGAGAAAAGGAAGAAGGATGAAACATAGCAGATACAAGAGATAGAGCAACAAGTCCACGCAATAGACGACTTGTTCAAGAAAGCAACACAACTTTGGACAAAGTTGGAAGAGGATCAATAGGTCCAACAGTGGGACTAGGAAGGATAAAGGATAAGCCCATCTATCCAAGAGCTCAAGCAGAGGAAGAAGACAATGTCAATCACAGAGCCCATTAAAGGGGCACAAGACATGAAGAAACTACAGGTAGAACTCATCACTACATAGACACAGAAAAAGGAGCGCCAAGCTCAAATGGAACTGCTCCAAGAGAGAGCAGCATAGGTCATTGCACGGGCAGAGGAAGCCAAGACATATATGGCATAGACCCAGGCATAATGTGTAAAGTTGGTCAGTGAGGAGATTGTAGTATAGACATTGGATGAACTCAAGGATAAGACCATGCATGCTCAAACGCAAGCAACGAAGCTCAGGGAGAAGTTTTAAGCGATCACCAGGGATATCGACGAAGCACACTAAGGTAATTTGGTTTAGGATGAGCCACATGTCAGTGTTGGGGGCCTCTTGGAAGCAAGCCAAAGTGGAAATAAAGGATATTTTGGGAAGGAAGGTATGCATGAGGAAAGTGACATATATAAGGAAGAGAAGTATGCACGCATGCATGGAAGACCTAACGACGTTAGGGTTAGGGTTTTTGCAATACACTGTAATGATTGGTGAGCCGGAAGTGTATAAATATAGATACCTAGGTCTCATATAAAAGGGGAGGCGGATATAGAGGGTCTTGAGGAGGAGTCCTAGTTTTGATAGCTAGTTGTAATATTTTGATATATGACCTAATTTTATAAGCTGTTGAGATGAGGAGGATTAAGGAGGGTAGGTCTTGAGGGTTAGATCGCAAGCTAAGGATCCTAGTGCGATCTAGTTCGCCTCATAGTAGATCTCGACCTGACTGAGAGGAGTTGTAAAGCGCATGACATTGTAGAATTAAAACTGCTATAATAGAAGAGCTTAAGATCCAGATCTTTGTGGACGTAGCCCAGGAGGGGGTGAACCACGGTAAAACCTGTGTTATGTGATTGAATTCATGTGTTTCTTTACTATTTCTAAGTAGAAACTAGCATGATGAATGAATGAGTTGATTATATTCCATGCATAATCGTGAATGACAGTTTATTGCTTTAATAAATTAAATAGAACTGTCAGCACACATTTCTCAGATCTCCACTCAATCTTGACTGCAAATACCCGAGTATTGCATTCACCCATTAAGACTATCTCTGGTGAGACTGCGCAGTGAACTTTGTGGGCTGCATGGCCTTTTGGTTTACTAGGAGGGCCGATAGTTTTAGAGGCTTTGTTGGAAACCCAATAGACTTGAACCCTGGGTCAATCATGATTAAGATATAAACTTAGAATGTTAAACCAACATAGCATTCCCAACCACAAGTTAGGCCATGCCACACAAAAATATTTTCTTTGATAACATTTAATTACATAAAATGATATGCATATGACATACATACATTCCTAACAACATATATATATGTGTGTGATTATAACATAAACAACCATAATAAATTCAACTCAATTGAATTCCAAAGTTTGATACTATTTAATTTACTGATAATTCTCAACATAAGAATAAAATTATGGAAACTAACAACAAATTTATACATGCAACATATATGTGAAAAAAGCATAACAATATACACATTTATTCACACAACAATTAAATAAAATACACGAGGAGACACTTATATTTTGTAAAATGTCACCAACTGCTTGTAGACCTCGGACTTTCCTCCAAGCCATGGAATCTGTTTCTCATAAACTCTTAGTAGCAGGTCACCCCTGAGCTAGGGATAAAACTCCACCAGGGAAAAGAAATCCTAAGTCATGCTAAGGTCCATCAACAATAGAAATATGCAGAATCAGGTACCAACTCTATCAAACATCCTATAGACTCTCATTCCCTACATGCCTGTCCCACCCCAAGTAGTGTGCCCCTTCTTTGCTCAAAAGTCCTTTGACTTCCCCTCTTCCCTTCCAAGGATTCAACAACAGGCTGGACATGAAGTCTCAGAGCCTTGTAGCTCTAGCTTGGAACCTTGAAAAAGAAATTCCCAATAGTTCTTTCACTTGGAGAGAATGTTCACGGGCCTAATAGATTTCTTCTTCATCATGCACACATGCCTGACAACGTGCTTCTTTAACTCATACCTTCAAGGAATCGTTGGTTACAAGTAGTTACCCAAGTTCCAAAGCATAGGCACAACTATGGATGGCCGAGTGAATTTGAGAGGGATGAGAATGACGAGTGAATCCTAAAAATACACTAAGTCCCAAAAAAATATTTGCATGATACTAACTTGATACTAACATGAGCTAGGATCAACATGAAGAATTAAATCTAACAGGGAATATGCAAATTTATTTTCCAAATTACTCCAGTCAAATTGGGGAAAGTTCATGCTGAATTTGAGGAAATTGAACTGAAGGGGTTAAATATTAAATTTTGACCTTTGAATGGGTGTTTTTCGGCCTATAATTGGTAAAATTTGGGATTTGTAGGATATTGGTGGCAAAATTGGGTGGAATTGGGAAAAATACCCAATTTTTGCAGTAAAATTCGTGGATAATTCGACATGGGAAATGTTGAATTTTGGATGCATAGGTCGAATTGACA
>JASDQU010739718.1:69930-82493 GCA_032191745.1 Picea mariana | reverse complement strand
ATAGACATGGATGGACTTAGCACAAATGTTTATGTGAACATCATACCATTGGGTTCATATGACTATCTAATTGGCATGGATTGGTTGGAAAAACACCATATTTTCCTAGACTATTACAACAATACCATAAATTGTCTTGATGAGGGAGGGAAACATGGAAATATTCAAGGAATTTTAAGAGTTGTAGTTGTTAGAGAAATTTCAACCATGTAGTTGAAAAAGAGTTTCATGAAAGGATGTCAAACTTTTACATCCCATATGGAAGAGGAAGATAGGGATAAAGTGGAAAGTATTGAAGACCATATGGTCTTGAAGGATTTTGAGGATGATTTTGGGGAAATCTCAGGATTTCCACCAAAGAGAGACATTGATTTCTCTATTGATTTGGTAACAAGATGCCCTAGTTTCCAAGACACCTTACAGAATGGGCACACCAGAATTGAAAGAGTTGTAGATAAATCTTGAATAACTTTTGAAGAAGGGGTATATATTCTCAAGTGTGTCATCTTGGGGAGCCTCGATTCTTTTTGTAAATAAGAAGGATGGAACCTTAAGGATATGTATTGATTTCAAACAATTGAACAAGGTCACCATAAAGAACAAATATCATTTTCCAAGGATTGCTTATTTATTTGATTAGTTGAAAGGTGGAAGAATCTATTACAAATTTGACTTGAGATCATATTATCATCAAGTGAGGATAAAAGAAGAGGAAATCAACAAGACAACATTTAGGACTAGATATGGGCATTATGAATTTACAGTAGTTTCATTTGGGCTATCAAATGCCCTGACAGTTTTCATGTGCATGATCAATGAAGTGTTCAGGGAGTACCTAGACACATTTTTTATTGTTTTATTAGATGGTATTCTCATATAATAAAATATAGAAGAAGAGCATGAGAAACATTTGAGAATGGTGATGCAAGTTTTGAGAGAGCATAATTTGTATATGAAACTAAGTAAGTTCATATTTTATCAAAAGAAGATTCACTACTTGGAGCATATTATTTTAGCATATGGGATATAAGTTGATCTCAAGAAATTGTGGCCATTAGAGGATGTTTTGATGGGAAAAAATGACCACTCATCAACTAAGAGGGAATATCCCGGTCTGAGGTCCTTGGAGCAAGACCTAAGTCGTTTAAGTTAGCTATCCATGATGGGTTTAATGGGTCTGTTAGCCAATGAAAATAATCTCCTCTATAAAAGAGGGAGACACAAGAAGGTTTTTCCTAGATGATTTTGTTTCCTAACTATCATATTCCTAATATATACAATAGTTACTAAGTTATATTATTTTTACACTTTATACAAAGTTTACAAATTGTACATTTGTACAAGATTTCCTAGAAACCTTGTAAAACAAGAGTTTTCAATATTTTATGGAATTAATCTTAGGAAAATATAATTTAAAAATACAAACTCTAAACAAATGCTACAAACTATAATCAAACTAGACTAAATGATTTTAAATSTAATTAATGAAAGATAAACTCTAATGATCAAARCAATTCCAGTTAACTTGATAATAATGTTTTACATTCAAAATCAATCRAACCAAATCACGTGACACCATAAATATTTCTCAAASAATACCATAAAACCTATCTTGATMARGAGAAATGGTAAAATCTAATAATTGAATCCTTTTCATAAGGTTATTAGTTATATTGTCCACCTGTAAGAAGAAATTCTCTGACAAACAATATTGCAATTCAAGACTAAAATAATTATGGTGAAAGAAATTCCAAMAAAATCAAATGAATTGCATATTGATAAKAAAAKGAAAMAATTATGTAATCAATTCTTAATTGGAAAAAATAATTTTAATTTCAATTGACGAAACACATTTCATCGAAAGAAAATAATCAAGCAAATGCAATATGCAAAATAGAAATCCAACACATTTGACATATGCCTTTATCCATTAACAATCAAGAATTGATAAGGAGAGGATAATGAATATCACATTGAACATTAACTTTTGAAATACAAATTCAAAAATTAATAACTAAAAAATTTATTAATGAACTTGAACAAAAGCCAAAATCCCATTAAACAAATTTTAAGTTATAGATAGTGAATGCATGAATTAAAACAAACGATAACCATTATATTAAAACATTCAAAATTAACTCACAGAACATAAGTCTAAAACTAAAAATTTGTTCACTATCTTCCCATTACAATCCAACGTCTATTCACCATTCCATGCCCCTCAAAACCTATCTTCAACCCTAATATTTATACAAAAAAATTCAATGGGGTGAATCTGAACCAATTTCCACAAAAATGGTTTGCCAAATCCTCATTAATATACAAGAGGTTGTCCTTAATACATTCTTCGATGAATATCATATCACACGGGTTTATTTTTCATGGAACCATATGAATATATCTTGATCTTATCCGCTTCCTAACTAGTTTATCATTCTGGGCATCGCTGGGCAATGGTCGCAACAAAAAATGTACCCTTGCAAAAACTATAGATCTCTCCCAAATAGAGCAGGTTTTGGAGAAAATCCACATGAGAAACCTATTTGGGGATGTTTTGAACCAAACCCATGTTTTAGTTTTTGTAGATCCTTATTCATTTCGCTAGAAATCATGTGAGAAAATAGTTGCTCAGTTTTGATCGCGCCCAAGCCGTCTAGACTGTTGGTTATGGTCTGGAGGTTTCTAGAGTCTTCTTGCATGAATTTGGCTGTAAGAATCACGTCACAATCCCACTTCATGTCAAACAATAAACACTTGAAAACCATACAATCAAAATAAATCAAAAACTCAAATATTTTAAGAGTGGCTATGATTCTGTAGCTACTAAAAAAGAAAATAGAAATAACAAACAATTTATAAAATAAATTAAAAATAAGTCTAAAATAAACACATTTCAATTATAATTCAATTAAAGAAAACATTTGAACAATCAACAAAGCTTTTGGTGTCCAAATGATATAATTTCTTTCATTGGAAATACACCCGAAGCACACCATTCTTCAATGATTTCTTGTCCATATACATGTTTTAACATTAGAATAAGATGATTCAAATGATAAGAAATCTCCACATCCATGGTGAAAAACATGATATTGCATGTATATATTATGAACACAAATGAATCAATTAATAACTTAATAAGTGAATTGTGAATAGAAAACATAAAGACTAGTAAATAAAGATATAAGTTATTAAAAATCAACCATATGTTCATGTTATTTATTCAAAAGATATAACATGTATTCCCTTAAATCAAACAACTCTTGGCTTGTCTGAAGTCCTTAAAATGTATTCTTTGAAGGCACAATGTAAGATGCATAGAAGTAAGCTTGAATCAATATGTTTCATTGGAAAGTACAAATAGTGTTTTTTTTTTTTTTTACATTTTAACAAAATCTTAGGACTTGCATTATTTAAATTCAAATTTGTCTTCTCATCTCTGTTCGTTAATATGCATTTTTTCAATGCACAAATCAAACTTTTAAAAATTAAACCTTTTCTTGAATTATTGGAATCCGCTAAAATGTTCATTTAACACATTAATGCATCGAAGACAAATTATGAAAAAACTAACGAAAAGCCATGATAATTCAAGTTCAAGCAAATTGAACCATGGCATGAATTTGAGGAATTTCATATTAGCATGCTCACCACATTGAATATCCATAGAAGTGAAATATTTAAATGACACAAATAAACCAAATCACCAAAACCTAATCTCATAAAAGATAAACCAAATAATCAATGAAAGCATGCCACCACATAAAGGAAATCACCAAATAATCTTAAAAAAAAAAAAAAAAAACCAAAAACAATAAAAAGCAAAGTTTACAAAATTTCAAATGGGGGCCCTTTAAATTTTATAAAAATTTAGGGGGAGTTGTTGGGTCCCAATAGAATGGTGAGTACCAAGAAATGTGACAGAGGTTAGATAATTTATGGGTCTTGATAGTTATTACCGAAGATTCATACAAGGTTTTTCAAATATTGCAATCCCAATCACTTATTTACAAAAGAAGGGAGTGAAATTTGAATGGACTTCCAAATGTAAAGAAAGTTTTCAACAATTGAAAGACATATTGACAAGTGCACCCATATTAAATATTTCATATTCGAATGAATATTTTGTAGTGTGCACTGATGTGTGCAAGGAAGGGCCTAGTGGAGTCTTCACTCAAAAGAATCATGTGGTCACTATTGTTAGGACCCATAAATGTCCCTTTTTCACTATATCTTTTGCCCTTTCAACCTTATCATTTCTATGCTAAATGCCTACTTTAATGCTTGCTAAGACCCTTTTTTCCAAGGTATGAATCATTGATCCTACTTTGATATTCTTATTTACTTAACACATTTGATTGGTAGTATTTCTCATATTTTACCCATAAATGTGCAACTAATTATCAAAATGTGTAGAACAACAAATACTTGAAGAAAGATCGTTGCTTTTACACCAATTATTAAAATTGTGTGCTAGTCCTGCATGTTGTTACACGACTACAACAACTGTGCACCTTTCCTGGAAGCTGTTACACTTGTTGCAATAGACGCCCACCGATTCTGAAAGATGTTGAATCGACTGCAACAGATGCACACCAATCCTAAAAGTTGTTACACTTGCTGCAACAGATGGCTTCCAATCCTAAAAGCCAAATCCCAAAGATTGATCCTCTTCTGTTACACGTTTTGGCTCACATTGATTCTTTCTCGATATTTCGTGACGATGACAGATCTATTGTATCTTGTGAACAACTTGAGAATATGAGATTCCAAAAGCTATTCTGATTCTATTTAATTGGATCACTCTATCTTTAAATAGAAGATATTTTGTAATCATTGGCACTAAAATATAGCTGTGGAACAGACAGTGAAGAAAGAGCATATTGTATCTGAACCTTTTTGTGAATTAATAAATAAGTTCATTGAGTTTCTTTAACCTATTGTAGCCTATTTTTGAGTGGATTTATTGAGAAGGAAAGGGCCCACCTTCCTCACATACTCCCCTCTGTTTTGATGTTTTAGATTAACTACTTTGATTTGAATGATTTATCTATTTATCATTTATAAGAATACATTTGTTGTTACAGTTCAGTTCTTTCCTATTAATGCGCATCAGTGAGTCTCATGAGAAGTTAGATTCAATTGTTGAATACTGTTGGAAATTTGTTTTCCCTTTTTCTATATTAGATTAAATCTCAGTTTTCAAGCAAAAGAAAAGTGTGAATTCCCTTTCTGCAATTAAGTAGGTTTCCCTTCGGTAATAAGCACAGAATTCCCTTCTGCAATAATAAAATAGATAATCCAGGATTCTTATAAACTCATCAATTTAGATTTCAATTATGCAAGTGTGATTCCAATTCTGCAACAATAGATTAGAACTCCAGCTATGTCTGCAACTTGTGTTAGTGTTTAGTTTTCAAAACTTTGTTTCTTTCAATACTGCAACTTGATTAATGTTTTCTTTCACCAATATAGCATAGATCGTGGACAATTATCTTGCAATAACAAAACTTCCCTGGGTTTGACAATTTATATTGAACACCTTAATTATCTATTATTTAGGCAATTAAAGTGCCCAACATTTTGGCACCGTTGTCGGGGAAGATAATTAGAGATTCTTGTAAGCACATTAGTTTTATCTTATTAGGAATGATTAGTCTACATGAATTGAACAACAAGAGGACGTATCCCCAAAAATACTAACCCTATAGGTACCAGAGGACGTGGAGGAAGGAACCCTGCACTAAGAAGGCCAACCTTTGTTGATGAGATTATAGCTAGAGCAGATTCTTCTTTAGGATCTATCTTTCACCCTCCAAATCCTCCAAGAAGACATATTCCTTAGTCATTAGAATCACCCCATTTTGAGACATCATTTTCATCAGGGGATGAAGTTGAATATTTTTCACCAACAAATCAACAAGCAACACTGGAGAATTTTGAAGATCAAGGAAGTGTAGTTCGGAACAACAAAAATCTAGAAGAAGAGGTTTATTAGATCAACAAACATATAGTCACTAAAGAAGAGTGGGATGCTGTCCATATTGAGTGGAGAGAAAGAGAACATATGGAAAATAAAGGGGACAATGAAGAAGAGTTCCACTGTGAGAATCCACCAAACAATGAAGATTAGGCAAATGATGAAAATACAATCTCTACCCTGGTCTTTCCTATTTCTGATATTCCCACTCGAGGGATGACTCATATGAAAAACATACCTCTCTCAACTCTACCAAATTTTCATGGATTATCTACAGAGGATCCAGATGAGTTTTTGTTTGAATTTGATATTCTGTGTAGAAGCTATGGCTACACTACCACTGCACATAATCTTAAATTATTTCAAGCTACATTGAAGGGTAATGCGTTAAGATGGTTCATGAGCCTTGGAGGAGAGAATATTTCAACATGGGGACAAATGAGGTATCTTTTCCTGATCAAGTACCAAGACTACTGTCGAATAAGGGAACAAAGAGAGGAATTGTTCAAAATGTCTCAGAATGAAGAGGAGACCCTTGAAGATTTTGTGGAGCGACTCCAGTATAATATACAAAGGTCTAGACATCTAGATGTGAGTAAGGACATTTTAAAAACTATTTTTCTAAAAGGAGTTAGAGATGATTGTTTAGATATGTTGAATATGCTGGGTAAGGGAGATATATCTAAGGAATCCTATGATGACATTGTAAATATTTGTAAGAGATGCTCTCGAGGATCTACAAGGAATACGTCAACTACCATGGATACCACTTTTTAAAGGGTACATAAATCAGCCAATGGAGGGGAAACAAGAGAAAAAATAGGTAATTTGTTAGAATATTTCAAAAAAAAGATGATTAACTCTTTTGATTCACAAATTGATACTCTGTAGATCAAACAGAAACAAGAAGAAGAAGAAAAGACATTATCCATTTTCTGTCCGAAGTGCAGAGACAAACATCCAAAAAGGGAGTGCCCACTGAACAGTGTTCATGTATGTATTATTTGTGAATTGGATCACCCCACTGACAAATTTCCCTCCTTACCAGCTGTAAAAGAATCAATGAAGGCGACTAATGAGGAAGCAGAGGTTGCCTATCTAATTACACAGAGGAGACAATGGCATCCACGAGGTCAAGGTACAAACCCTCAATTCTCTCATGCAACACTTAATTATTGGAATAATGTAAACAACCAACTTTAATATGGCCAATTAAATGCCCCCTCTCAAAATCAGATTCCCCCTCCTTATCAGGATCCTAATGCATGGTTACCTATGCCCCCAAAACAAAATCACCATGGGAAATGGAACCCATATTGGAGAGGCCCTCAACAACAACCTATTTATCAAAATCATCACCAACCAAACCCCTATCAACAATAGTTCCAACCTCATTACCAACAACAACAGTTGCAGTTACCTCCCAATGCCCCACAGAACAATCCTCTCTTGTGACCTCAGATGCCTGTGCAACCTAAACCAAATCCAAATAATAAGGCCGTTCAAAATATTGATATACACAATGTGCCATCTCTATCTATTACTCATATGCCTTGTGATGAGATAAAATTGAGATTAGGGAGAATAGTCGAGGCAATAATTGAAGACGCTCCATATTTAGAATCAGATAAGGAGTCAGGGGAAAAACCATCTGCTGATACAGAAGAAATTGACCAACTGATCATAGAATTAGCAGATCCCCCATTCCCTGAAAGATTGGAAATTACCAAAACTGTGGAATTACCATCCTTCAATCTCTTAGGAGAATTGTAGAATTTGCATGTTAACACTCCACTATTGAAATCAATTAGGGATGTACCTATTTATGCAAAGACTATGAGAGACCTTTGTATCAAATGGCCTGGAAAGAAACCTAGGGACCCCCTCAAAGCACATGTAGTGGGAGAATTGTCTGAACTGATGTTAGGCAAAACCCCACCTATTAAATATGGTGACCCAGGAAACCCTACAGTCACTGTCAAAATTGGATAGACATTTATTTCCCATGTGTTAGTCGATTTAGGGGTAGCAATTAACATTATGCCAATAGAGACTACACAATTGTTTCAACTCAGAACTCAAGTTTGACCTACTCCTACTTTTTTAGAATTAGCCAATCGTTTTACTATCAGACCAGAAGGAGTAATCGATGATCTAGTTATCTTAGTTGATTCATGGGAGTATCCTGTCGATTTTGTCGTATTGCAACCCAAAACCCATCTGGGGGGCCACCCTCTAATTCTTGGAAGACCATGGTTAGCTATAGTTGATGCTTTCATTGGTTGTAGATCTGGTTCAATGACCATGTTTTATGGTTATGACACCAAGAAAATTACCCTTTATCCTCATGATACACCCAGTGTGGAACCCGAAAATTCTATCTGGATGGACATTGAGGATGAAAGCTCTCTGCCTATGTTAACCATAGGACAAGCCCTGAGTTTCAAATATGATACAAAGGATGAGATAATCAATATATTTATCAATGACCCCTCTACTGTTACACAAAATACACACCACCAATTAAGTAGAATCTTCGACCCTATTCCCCAGGAAGGAATGAGCCCAAAATTGTTCTATGAAATTGTTGTAAATTAAGTTAATTCAGTTGTAACAACAAATGTTATAACATTAAACGTTGAAACAAACATTACTAAAACAATTGAATTATTTCCTAAAGTCATTTTTAAGAGAATCGTTGTAGAGATCGAACATGGAAAAACACTAAACATCAATCATGATTTATCTTCTGCTGAAACTCGCCGATTGATGAAGTTATTGATTGAAGATAAGGAAGCATTTGCCTGGGATTACATGGATATGAAAGGATTTTCCTCTAAACTATGCACCCACCATATATACATCAAGGAAGAATGCCGACCCATTTTCCAACCCTAAAGGAGGATGAACCCTAATCTTAAAGAGATCGTTAAGGAAGAACTCCAGAAAATTCTAAATGCCAGATTCATGTACCCTATATTAGATAGCGAGTGGGTTTCACCGTTGGTTATAGTACCTAAAAATAATGATAAATGGAGAGTGTGTGTGGACTATAGAGCCCTGAATAAGGCCACTCAGAAGGAACATTTCCCTTTGCCATTTATTGATCAGGTTCTAGACAACCTTTCTGGAATTTTTTTTTTCTCTTTCCTAGATGGATTTAGTGGCTATAACTAGATAAAAATTGCTCCACAGGACCAAGAGAAGACCACCTTTACTAGCCCTTGGGGTAAATTTTCCTACAAGGTTCTCCCATTTGGTTTGTGTAATGCACCAACCACTTTTCAAAGAGTTGTGATTGGTATTTTCTCTGATATGGTGAATGACTGTATGGAAATATTTATGGATGACTTTACACCTTATGGTACTAATTTTGATGAATCTTTTTCTAATCTGGAAAGAGTGCTCAAAATATGTATACAGTCTCATGTTTCTCTAAGTATATAAAAGTGTCATATGATGAGCGAGGGTGTGGTGCTAGGACACTTCATTTCTTATGCAGGAATTTAGGTAGACCCATCCAAAATCCAGGTAATTTTGGACATTCCAACCCCATCAACTCAGAAAGAGGTAAGAAGTTTTTTAGGACATGATAGATATTACAGGAGATTTATTAAAAAAATTCCAAATTTTCTCTCCCTTATTTTTTCTATTAACAAAAGATGTTGACTTTTGTTGGACTGACAATTGCAAACTATCTTTTGCAGATCTGAAACAAAAATTGTCCATAGCTCCCATTTTGAGAGGGCCTAATTGGGCTCTGCCTTTTCACATTTCTTTAGATGCCTCAGACACTGCAATTGGTGCAGTACTTGGGAAGCAAGAGGAAAAATATCCTTATGTTATCTACTATATGAGCAAGAACATGGCTCCTCCTGAGTTAAATTATACAATTACTGAAAGAGAATTCTTGGCAGTAGTTTATGCGATCAATAAATTCAGGCATTATATCACTGGTTATCCTACTTGTATTCATATTGATCATACAACAATTAAATATTTTGATGAATAAACCTATTACTAATGCCTGAGTAATAATATGGTTGTTATTACTTCAAGAATTTGACATCACTATAGTAGATAGACCAGGAAATGAAAATGTGGTTGCTGATTTTCTCTCAAGATTGCATATAAATGATTATAATTCACTAGTAGATGATTCCTTTCCAGATGAATATTTTCTTGCAGTATATGCTCACTCACCTTGGTATGCAGACATTGCTAATTATTTGGTTGCAGGGAAGGTACCTCCACATCTATCTCCAAGAGAAATAAGGAAGATTATTTAGAAGAGTGCTCGGTATAGTTGGATAGAGGGATACCTTTTCTACATAGGCCTGGATTAAGAAATCAGGAGATGTGTGAGGGATGATGAATTTTATGATATGCTTAAAGATTTCCATGATGGCCCTTGTGGAGGTCATTTTCTGATAAAAGTATTGGGCATAAAATTTTGAGGATGGTCTATTTCTGGCCCACAATATTTCAAGATGTAAAGAAATATGTCCAATCCTGTGACAGTTGCCAACGCATGGGTCAGCCAAATCATAGGGAGAGATGCCTCTCCAGCCACAAGTAGTGTTAGAGCCTTTTGAGAGATGGGCCATGGATTTTATAGGGCCCATTAACCCACCTTCTAATAAGAAAGTCTATATATTGGTCTGCACAGATTACATGACCAAGTGGGTAAAGGAAAAAGCACTCATAAGGGCCTCAGAAGAAGTTGTCTTAGCATTATTGTTTGAAGATATCTTTGTTAGGTTTGGATTTCCTAGAGAATTAGTAACTTATGGGGGACCCCCTTTCACATCACATAAATATCATGTTTTGCATAGAACAACTTCTCCATACCATCCACAAGGTAATGGCCAGGTGGAAAGTACCAACAAATTCATAGAAACTATTCTTACTAAGACAGTGAGGTCACATCGTAGGGATTGGTCTAACATATTGCATGAATCTCTATGGGCTTATCGAACTACCTGGAGGACCACAACTAGTTTTTCTTCTTATGAGCTAGTATATGGAAAGAGCCATGTTTTTCCTATTGAATTCGAAATCAAAACCCTAAGAACTGCATCAACAGTCAATCTCGATTTGACTATGGCATAGAAGGCTAGACTGCAGCAGATCAACGAGTTAGATGAGAAGCATTTGGACGCTATTCATCAAACCATAGTGATTCAACAACAGAGAACAAAGTGGCATGACTGAGTCATCAAGAAAAAATTGTTCAAAAATGGAGATTGGGCTCTGTTGTATGATTCACACTTTAAAGAATTTCAGGGTAAGCTGTGTACACGATGGCTAGGACCTTACGAGGTCAACACTGTTTTTCCCAATGGAACAGTCATGTTGATCACTATTGATGGATCCAATACACAGTTTCATGCGAATGGTCATCCCTTGCGCCTGTATCAACATCCACTTTCCAAAACAAAATTTACATCTAGATGTACAGCCGATATAGGTTATCAATTTTTGAAGGAAAAGGAGCTTGCTCCTTCCCCTTCTATACCTTATAATTTTCATCTTTTGCAATAAAACCTTGTATATAAATAAACTTTGCGAAATTGAATTTTTCTATTCATTTTTTTTCAAAAGTTTTATGCATCATTAATAAATTCAGCCTAGGAAGGTATCAAGTAGTTGCTTATGTGCATATAGATCGAAGAACAACAAGGTAGATTACAACATAAGGAGCCAAAGGATTAGTTTTTGGAAGTTGAAAAACTTCCTAAAAACTAAGTGATTATGTGTTCGGTAGGATTACATGTTGTTACACTTTTCATGTCATTACACCATGTGCCGTAACACTGTTTTCCAACCACATGACCAATTTCCATGCCGTTACACCATGTGCTGTAACACCGTTTTCCGACCACATGACCGATTTCCATGTTGTTACACCATGTTTCGTAACGCCGTTTTCTGACCACGTGGCCTATTTCCATGTTGTTACACCATGTGTCGTAACACCATTTTCTGACCATGTGACTGATTTCCATGCTATTACACCATATGTCGTTACACCATTTTCCGACCGCATGACCGATTTCCATGCTATTACACCATTTTGCCTTGCATGTTGTTATGCTCTTTTACAACAAATTGGCCGATTTACATGCTGCTACACCTAATTCCACCATTCTGGCCAAAATATATGATGATACAAATACTGCTATTATTCCTTTTGGATATTTTCTACGCTGCTTCACCCATCTTCTTTAGCATTTCTTCCATCTCTACATACGGAAACATAACTGTTTTGTCAAGATTTCTGCAATTTTTCATAATTACTGCATGCTCTCTCTGTTCCAAAAAGGGCTGCTTCATCATTAATTGACTGCACATATGAAATCTTCTAGTTGTTCAACTATAGAAAAGACTCCACTTATGCTCCACTTGTCATATCACCATTTCTCACGTTCCATAGCCATCTCTCATTATTACAACTATTCCATGCAGATCAAATGGTCGTTGGATAGTGCATTTATTCTGACAGATCGGTTCATGCGGTAAGTTAGGAGGTATGATACTAATCCTATGTGTCTAAATGATATAGATATGAAGGAATTCTTTT